>PYXC01002734.1:205000-250000 GCA_015244755.2 Tenualosa ilisha | reverse complement strand
CTGGAGTTGAGAGTTAACCTAGCCTGGCCTTGCTTTCCAAGCACTTCTGCTAGATTATCATCTCCCTACAGTGCAAGTCTGGATTTGATCTCATTGAGCTTGTTGTCTCAGGAGGCATTTTAGTCTGTCCAATCAACGAACAGAGGGAGGCGTTGTGAATGCAGAGCTAGAATGCGATCAGTCGAGGCAAGCTATTAGTCAGGGGCTGATCCCTCAACACCTTAAGCAAGCAATTGAATCTCACTACCGAATGTCCAGGCCCTCTGTACGAAACGAAAGTGTAGAACGATGGTCTGGTTTTATTCCAGACTAGAGTTAACCTGTCCAGCCAAAAGTAATCACGGTAAGGAATGGAGGCAAACATTCAGGCTTGTAGTAACTGGCTGGAAAATCATTGGTGTACTCTGCCTGACCAATCACACAGCTCTCCTCCAGAATACTCCTATATTCATGTATTCAGTATTACAGTACACACACCCACACATTCATGTATTCATTATTGCAGTACACACACCCACACACTCACACATTCATGTATTCATTATTGCAGTACACACACCCACACACTCACACATTCATGTATTCATTATTGCAGTACACACATCCACACACCCACACATTCATGTATCCAGTACTACAGTACACGCACTCACACATTCATGTATTCAGTATTGCAGTACACACATTCACACATTCATGTATTCAGTATTGCAGTACACACATTCACACATTCATGTATTCAATATTGCAGTAATCCAAAAGCAGTACCCATGGTTTTCCTCTTGCTGTGTGATCTGAATGGCTTAACATGCAATGGGAAACCCCCTCTCCCCGCAACCTTACCAAGGCTAGAAATCGACTGCCACACAGAATCTAATTACTGAACGTGTAGCTTGTATGTGCTTATGTTGTTTGTTTGGTAATTAAATAGGTGGTGAATTAATTAATATATGCGTACATTAGTTCCTAGATCTCAAGGTTGTCAGCACTGAAAGGCAGAAGCCCAAACCTACTGCATGGGTCATGGGGGATTTGGCACACCCGTGGAGGATTATAAAGTCCTATGCATTGCAGTCCTGAAATCTGTGTGTGTGTGTGTGTGTGTGTCTGTGTGTGTGTGTGTGTTTATTTGCTCATTTGTGTCAAGTTCATGGGTTTGTGGGCCTGTCTGTATACAAGTGTGTACACTCTTGTGCTTGTGGAGTGTGTGTGCGTTGAGTGTGAGTGAGACACAGAGAAGGCACACTTTGTCAGCAGCTGTTGAATTATTTAAGCGACAACATTCGAGCAGGGAGAGTGGGAGAGAGAGGGAGAGAGCGCAAGATAGAGAGGGGGAGAGAGAGAGAGGGGGAGAGAGAGGGAGAGAGAGAGATGGGCAAAACAATTATGATTGTGCCCCCTATTCTACAACTTCCACCTCCACTGCCACCCACCACCACACCTCACGCCCTCCTCATCCATCTCTGAGGGTAATGAGCAATGGTGTGGCCCATGTCACTTCTATGAGTGTTTATGTGTGTGTGTGTGTGTGTGTGTGTGTGTGTGTGTCTTGCCACTGTCCCCATGGGGAACGAAAGCAGAAGAGAGGGCGGCTGTAACCTTTCAACACGATGAATGAACATGTCACTTTTTTCAACACCATCTCTCTAGCTCTTTTCATTTCTTCTTTAGCCTTCCTCCCTCTCCTCCTCCTCCTCCTCCTCCTCTTCTCTTCCTCCTCCTTTCCTTTCCTCCTGCCACTGGAACATAGTGTGGTGGATGTGCTAACGTGCCACGTACACATGCCTTGAGACCTCTGGCTATTGAAGTGGCCACTTGAGACATACATGGGGGCTGGGTCGTATGTGTGTGTGTGTGTGTGTGTGTGTGTGTGTGTGTGTGTGTTGATGGGGGAGGGGTGGCGATGGGGTATTGGGGGTGGGCTGAATCAGAAAATGTGCTTACACCATCGCTAGTCATGCTGGCTCAACAGTGTTTCTTTCTAACGACTGTCCTTCAAAGTCTCCGGAGACAACATGCGAACGCAGCAAGGATTTGATAAACCATGAAGGAAAAAGAGAGAAAAGAAAAGAAAAGAAAAGAAAAAGAAGACAGTTGTAAAGGCAGACAGAGGGGAAACGGCCACAGAGAGAGAGAAAGAAAGAAAAAAACGAAGAAAGAAAGAAGTAAAGAAATAAAGCTCACATGCCTGCAACCCTTCTTCGATTAGCTTTTCTCTTTCTGTCTTGTGAAAAAAAAAAAAAAGAAAAAAAAGAAGTTTAGTTTGTCTTTTATCAGATGCCCACGCAAATGCCCACACTTAGCCAATCAAATGAGGTGCTTTGTACTTTTTCCAACACATTCTCTCGAGAGACAGCCAAGAAAAGAATAAATTGTATTTAAATCACCACATGAATCATTAGGTAGGATGCAGCACGCACGCACTGTGTGTGTGTATGTGTGCTCTTAATGTCTCCTTGTGCTTGTGTGTGTATGTCTATATGAGTGTGTGTACATGCATGTTTGTCTATGAGTGTGTGCTTGTGTGTGTGTGTGAAGACTTTATTTGAAGAATTTATGGGCTTTTGATACCTGGAAGAGACTATCCCACAAGCACGCACACACACACACTGTAAAAGATCAACACTCCCACCTGAAGTGAGTGTGTGTAAGTATGTATACATGGAGGCATCAATGTCTAGTGTGTGTGTGTGTGTGTGTGTGTGTTTTTGTGTGTTTGTGTGTATGCTTTGGGCTGTTTGATGAGGTAAAGACAAGGGGGCTGTCGGTTTGGTGTCAAAAGGTCAAGGTGAGGAGGTGGGGTTGGCTGGCCACAGAGCCTAGCAGAATTTACTGCCCTCAAGTAAATAAATGTCATGGACAGAAAGAGAGAGAGAGAGAGAGAGAGAGAGGAGAGAGAGAGAGAGAGAGAGAGAGACAGAGACAGAGAGAGAGACAATCCAATCCCATCCAAACATGGGCTAAAGTATGCCTGTCAGCCTTGTGCTCTTCTCTGGTGCTGCCAAAGGCAAGATGGCCTTCTGAATTGGTTGGGGAATGGCATTCACAGACTAATAAATAAAGTCATAAACTGCAGTTAGGCAGCTGTGGTGGTGAAACAAGGCTGTCAATGTCGGTCCTAGATGCACCTCGGGACAGGCCCAGGGCAGAGGGTCCATCACAAGGCTGGGGTTGGCTGGCGTAGGGTGGTGTTTGCTGGGTTGTGAGCCATTGGTTGGCCAAGGGGCCTGAGCTGTACATCTGAGTCTGCTTGTGTTGCATAATCAGCTCACTAGTAAAAGACATAGTGGCCAAACTTGAACCTAGACCTCAGGCTATGGACTGTAAAGACCAACGGAGATGTCGGAAGTTTTACCTCTGGCTCTGTGTCCACGCACTAACCTCTTTAAGTCAAACACATAAAAAGCCATACTCAATGTTAATACATGTTATTAATGTGGCATTGGGATCTTATTAAACAGTAGCTTTTGACTGTTCACATATATATGAATTATTTTCATGTGAAATTCATATACTATACATATATTTGAAAAATATACAGTGTATGTTGTATCTCATGTTGTACATATTAATCAATTGGAAAGATTAGATTAGAGTTTTTTTTTAGGATGTAGAGTTTTTTTTTAAGGATGAAATAACCTGTGGCCTCAGTGTGGGAAACCCGCTGGCCTGCTTTAGTTAGTCAGAGTGGAGATGTGTCAAAATATTCAAACATTATTCTACAGAAATACCACAAATGCATGGGAATATCCACTATTAGCTGTTTTATGTAAATCTCTGTAGAATGTTGCTTTATTTATCTGATGCGTATCAGTTATGCTGCCAGACCGACAAATTTGGAATTAGTCAACTTTGTGCTGATTTAGGATGTGTGGGTGAGAGGGACTCCAGGTCAGTGGGGGTTAGTGCCTCAGGGTGCTGAATCTCTGCTCTGCTGTAGGTGGCCCTCACCCATTCAACCTGTGTGTGTGTGTGTTTGTGTGTGTGTGTGTGTGTGTGTTTACGTACGTGTGTTTTCATACAGAGCTGCTGTCACGCACTTGATGCATCACAGACCTTGTTTTTTTTTCAACAAACTTGCCTTCCTGGCATTTCACTATTTTTTCAAGGGTCGACATCCTTGTCCTCAGGAGAATAGACCAATTTCTGTCCTGAAGCGATGTGTTTATAGGTTAACTGTGTGTTTGGCCAACTGCTTTGTTTTATGTAGCTGTGTCAGTTTCATGTCCTATATTGACCCATAAAGTTGGGGAATATCAGTAGCAGTGTGTTTTATTACTGTCCTGTAATGTGCCGCACTTTGTCACTCAAATTGTGTGTTTTCGGGTGATTGTGTGTTTAAGTGTCTTTGTTCCTCCCGAGGCCCCATAAATCATGAGGACGACACAGTTGCTCAAAGCAGCACAGTATTATTGTTGAGATGCATTTATGATACTGAAGGTGATGGTCAAATTTTGCACTTTACTAATGTGCAAGAATAGCCAGACAAATAAGAGGGAAAAGTGTGTGCTATGCATTTGAGTATAAACAAACACAACTGTGTGATGCTTGGTGAATGTTAACCTGTATGTGAGCCTTTACATGTACATGTACATGCATGAGCCTGTCTGTGTGTGTGTGTGTGTGTGCGTGTGTGTGCATGCTCAGCGCACACATACGTTTGTGAGTGTTGTGAAGGATAGATGTTAAGTTATGAGGTTCTGTCTGGAGGGTTTTATATACTGTGTTTGCTCTGGGGGTGAGAGGTAGGGGGGATGTTGACTGTGACCTGCAAGACTCTGGGGTCATTTTGAGGAGAGAGAGAGAGAGAAAAAAACATAGAAAGAGAGCAAGAGAGAGAGAAATAGGTAGATAGACAGAGTGAGAGCAAACGAAAGAGAGGAAAACAGAGTTGCATCATCCATCACCATGCCGCCACTGACAGGCCACCTTATCTCCGAGAGAAAGACGATAAACAGAAGAGGCCTTTCCCATCGTCAGAACCGCCATCCCGCCGGCGGCCTGAGAAACTCACACAGACCAAAAGCCACAACAGAAAAGGGAAGTGTAGGGGCTTTCAGGGCAGTTAATCAGTCTGAGGTGTCCGTCACTGATGGTCGGGTGCGCCGCCTCAAGGAATTGCTCCGCACTGACGGGGCGCGCAAAACAAGATGGATGGCTGTTTGGAAGAAACGCTTAACATTCAGACAGGATGGGGATCGGAGCTGGAGGGACTTCAGAGAGAGAGAGAGAGTGGGAGAAAGAGCGAGTTCCTCCTTTCTCTGCCTTTCTCTGCCTTTTCACCCTCTGTTACATGTGAGAGAAACTCAAATGGAAGAAGTTATTTTTTCATGGTGCATTGGAGGATGTCACTTGACGCTAAAACAGTATGATTTATGATCCACCATTACGAAGTGGTCGAGATGTAAAACATTGCGGGTGTGGGTGATTTAGGTTAAAGGCAAAACTAGTGCCAATGGTCAAAGGTGACATTTAACTGAACTGAGATCAGTATGAACCTTCCCATTGATACTGCAAAATAAACTCAGTGTTTGTTAATACATATATATATATATATATGAAAATGTCTTTTTTCATTCACCACATGAATGTAACATATAAAACGTGGTATAATGTACATACAAATTGGCTGCCTTTGTTGTCCCTGTTTTTCATCTCTGTTTAAGTGCATGTTGTGGCAATTGTCATGGCAACGGATCTCAATCCATTATTTGGCACATGCTGGGTCTGTTGTCTTGGCGATAGTGTGGCGTGCAGCACGTGGGGCTTACTGCTTGATAAAACAGCAGCAAGAATTCTTTGCTTTCAATCAAACAAAGAAAGAAAGCCAGTCATCAGCATGGAGATTTTAAGACTTTGTGACTAGATCATGACAGCGCAGGATATCCGGACAATGCCGGTCAAATCATCCAGGTGAAACAGATAGTGCACCTGGCACGGGCACAGCAGTTATCCTCTTGTTGATACAGACATCTAGTGAAATATTTTTTGACAGACCAATTTATATGCCAGTGTTCATGCACATCAGAAGGTGTTCACCTTCATATTTCATCAATTCGTTTGTCTTTTTTATCAACCCAAAAAGCGTTTGGTATTAACATTTAGGTCTGTTGGAGTGCAGCCCTACAACACTATTTGGTCTTGACTGGGGAAAGTATATTTAAAAATCGTAAGTGACCTTCAGGAGCTTAAAGTCCAGGTTCTTACATGTCGCACATAATTGAGAGGTATAATGTTTTGCGTGTATGTGTGCGTGTGGGGTGTTATGGCAACAACAAGCTCACACTTGCCAATGCTTCCACTCATGGACATGACAAATAAGAGATTGAAACTGACATTTTACCCAATGCAGACCATGGATGTGTGTGTGTGTGTGTCTTCTCCAGTTTCCAGTGTTGTTTTAAGCAACTAGCCTGCACTATCAGATAAGTCTTTAGTTTCCCAACTACTCTTTCTCAGTGTCTTCATATATTGCGACATATTGTGAGCTCAGCTTGGGAGACCTCCATCCATACTATTGCTATGAATGATGCAAACTTATAGATCTGAGATAAACCTACAGTTACATCCCACTATACTAATCCACTGAGCTATTACTCCCAATGACTTTGGCAATGGCATGTGCAATTGAGGTACGGTCAGTGGGAACCACAAACACATAAAGTCTCAGCTAGGGCAATCAAGTGAACCCATCGTAAAAGAGACAAGACACTTAAATGGTCCCACAGCCCTGACACACACACACACACACACACACACACACCAATTAAAAAGAAATTGCTGTTGTCGTGTACAAGACCAAACCAAAAACTCTGTTTTCACACTTCTGCTATTTGTATGGGCTATGTGGGATAATAAAAGGTTGCAAAAATTTCATTAAAAGTCTTTGAAAAAAGTCACAGAAAGGTTTTGAAAGATTGTCAGTGAAAAAAGGTGGGAATCCTGACAGACACAGACACAACACACACATCAGCTTGGAGTTTCTTCTGGCGTCCAAAGCAAACAGTCATGTCAAACAAAACAACTGCACATAAATGACAGGTCTCACTCCTCGTCCGTCAATTTTTTCAATTTCTCTCCACTGGAGAGAGACCAGTTAGCAATTACCAGCTGCTCGCACAACCATGTGGACACTGCGGTGCAATTTGTGTGCGCTGTGCTGTGTGTCACCCCCTGCTGTGTCCCTGTAAGAGGAGCAGGGTTGGAGAGAGCAGACACACCAGGACACTGATCATCTGTCGGCAGGGCGGCGGCCTAAATGTGCGTCTGTGCGGAGTCTTAGATTAGCGAGCGGTTACAGGTGTTGGGTCAGTGTGCGGAGCGCCAGGAATGGGAGCAAGAGAGGCTTTGAAGATTAAGTAACAGCAAGGGGCTGAGGTGAAGGGTATGAGGGAGTAAGCAAATAAGATAGAGGAGTGTGTGTCTGTGTGTGTGTGTGTGTGTGTCTGTGTGTGTGTGTGGGGTGGGGGGGATATGTCCTTTTCATCAGCCTTGTGCTTCTTTTTGCTCTTGACCAAAAGGGTCTTGGAGCATGAAAAACGATGAAAACAAGGCTCTGTGGAGAACACATGAAGACATGGCCCTGTTTAAAACACATGAAGACACGGCCCTGTTTAGAACACATGAAAACATGAAGACAATGATTTGTCGGCAGGTGTGTTTAATCACTTTTTCATTTGCAAATGTGTTTTGTGTTTGTGCGTGTAAGTGTATGTGTGTGTCTGTCTGTTTGTGTTTGTGTTTGTGAGTGTTTTGTGTGTGTGTGTGTGTGTATCTGTGTGTGTGTGTTTGTGTGTGTTTTGTGTGTTTGTGTGTGTGTGTGTGTGTGTGTGTGTGTGTGTATGTGTGTTTACTGATGCTGGATTCCTCTCTAGGTGAGGTCACCAGCTCGCGCTAGAGTGACACATAGTGTCTGTGAGCGTAGCTGTGGCCATATCACTGACTCCCTTTAAAAAGCAACACTCCTCATATGTGCGTCAAAGCCCCTATCCACAAGACAAATGACTTCTTGCAAAGCTATCCCAGACCGCCTGTCTGAACTGAAAACAACCACCCCAGTCACGCTGGTTGGAGCCCCAAGTATATTTATGTCTGCCAAGTGTTGTCAGCACATTTTTAGCATATAGCATTATATAAACTGTAGCTTAGTGCGGGGTTTCAAGGAAATGTATGCCGCGTTTTGGAATACGTCTAAGAAGCGATGATCAGCGCCACTAGGTGATAATACAGCAGACATGAATAAATAAAGCTCAACAGCTGTCTGGCGTGCTTTTCAAATAGAAAATTGAAGATGGATTTCAACATTTACAGAAAATAAGTTGTAGACATCCCCAATCTCTTTGGACATGTTTTAAAGTGATTTCACACAAGGGACGCTGTATTTCTGCGCAGCAAACATAGAAACATGACACCAAGTGCGTGTGAGACATGTGATGGACAGCGAGAGCTCATGTTGTAGCACGAGGCTGCGGGTGTTTGCGTGGATCTCTCTGGTTTTGAACACAACAGGGGGTAGTGGCAGTGACATGGTGTTTTTAGGGGAAGCTGAAAAATCATCGTGAGTTTGCTGTCCCAGCATGCCGTTGCTGCTTAGCCAGGCTAAAGACTCTGTGTGATCAAGCTGTCTGCTGTGGAAGTGAGTGATCAGAGCTGATGGTGCAGAGGTAGGGAGCAAAGGCAGAGAGGAGGATGAGAGGACAATTAGGGCCTCCTAATCCATGGCCACTGGACAGTCTGGCTGTGTGCCTGTCTGTGTCTCTCCAGGTAGATACACACACACACACATACACACACACACACACACACACACTAAGGGAGAGAGAGTGGAGAGAAAGAGAAAGATTAGATCGCTATGATCATCAGAGAAAGAAAAAACTGACATGTTATGAGTTTCTCCTGATTGATGTGTGTGGTAGAAAGCGTATATGCATTTTTGGCATTTTCATAGACTGTTTTTCATACACAAGTAACGCTTCACTGTAAAAAAAAAAAAAAAATCCAGATTACTTGAAAGACTAAGAGATAATTTTACTCTTGATAGAGTTAAATGTCACTAGTCTCTTTCAAGTTATGCTTAACATTATGAGTTTCCATCAGTTTTTTCAAGTAAGCTTTACATTTTCTTTTTAGTGTAGGTATGAAATATGTGAAGAAATTCTCTCTCTCTCTCTCTCTCTGGGTGTTTCGGTAAGTGGATGTCTTTTTCCATACACCTGCTCCTGTAACCTGTACTGAATCCTGCACCTGTAAGGAGTAGAGGAACATTACAGTAACCTGCTCCTGAAGACTCA
Organism: Tenualosa ilisha; assembly: GCA_015244755.2. Classification (NCBI taxonomy): domain Eukaryota; kingdom Metazoa; phylum Chordata; class Actinopteri; order Clupeiformes; family Clupeidae; genus Tenualosa; species Tenualosa ilisha. The sequence continues at coordinate 240,710 of PYXC01002734.1, read as the reverse complement.
CACCCACTGATTACCCCACCTTTCCTTTCAGTCTGTCCAGAAAGAAAGTGATTTTAACTTCACTTGGATATGAAAAGCGAGGGAAGTTTTCTCTTCCATCTTCTCTCCTCTCTATCCCCCCATCCTTCTGCCATAATTGCTGCTCCCATTCTCTCAGCAATTCTAGCCATAAATGGATAATTTTCATCCCATTAATAGATGCTACATGGTGGCTACTACAGACCCAGAGCTGAATGCATGGAGGAGGAAGATATTGCATCCTATAGAAAAACCTCCAGCAACTTGCTCATTTGCAACAAGCACTTATCTGGCTTTTGGGGTTGTTATGCTAATATGCCCGCGGGTCCATGTTTCATACATGTAGCATTATGTATGATGCGCTTTTGCATGTGTGTGTGTGTGTGTGTGTGTGGGTGTGTGTGAGAGAGAGAGAAAGAGAGAGATAGAGAGAATGGGTGTGATTCAGTTCCAGCGTGATGGCTGGGTGACACCAATACACTAAGTCTTATTCTGCATTGCACCCCATGCTGCGCCTTTTTCCCACATAAATTTATTAGGCTTAAAAAAGCGTGTCAACTGGAGACCCATACGTCAAAGGTGTCACGCAGAAGAAATCCCTTCATGTGCCCAGTATTAGTATTAGTAGTGGTGGGGGTGGAGGAGGCTTCTTCCCTCCGGCCTCAGCATAAACAACAGCCGTGATACATGTTTGTAGAGGGCCGAATGAGGTGTGTAATTGCTGCTCTGTGTGTTTGTGTGATGCCGGGCGTAAGCCTCTCGGTGGATACTGCTGCGGGACTCTACTGGGTGATAGGATTGCAGGCTTTCTTGTCTTGTGGTAGGACCACCTGGGGTGAATTCGTGCACGTGTGTGTGTGTTTGTGTGTAGGTGGGCGGTGGTTTGTGTGTGTGTGTGTGCTGGTGTGTACAGTGTGTGTACTTGTGTGTTTCTTTGCATCACTTCAGATTAGTAAAATAGCTAAAATGTCCTCTGGTAAAAACACACACACACACACACACTACCACCCACCCCTCTCTCTCTCTCTCTCTCTCTATACATATATATATATATATATACATACACACACACACACACACACACACACGCATGCACACACAGGCTCCATAAATCACAGCACAACAGCATATAAGTGAGGGTAAAATGAGATTTTCTTGCTGAGTGTTTGTCATTGATGGTTGGAGTGTGATATGAAGAGGATTAGAGGAGCAGGGATCAAATGACTCACCCCTGTACACTTATGAGCACATACACACACATGCACACACACACACACACACACACACACACACACAAACCCATGGTGTACTGCACCTTTCTACATCCCACAGCAATGACAGTAGTATCCACTGGGAAAGCTGGGGTGGTGGTAGCGTAGCGGTTAAGGAACCTGGCTAGCGTGGTAGTAGTCTGGAAATTGTGGGTTTGAATCTTGGCTGCCACCATTGTGCCCTTGAGCAAGGCACTTAACCCTGAGTTGCTCTGGGGGAGACTGGCCCTGATGTAACCGATAGTTGACAAATGTAAGTCGCTAAATGCATAAATGCAAATGTAAAGTTGGGATAGAAAGCCCCAGTCTGGATCTCTGAGACTTCAAAACACTCATAAACACACACACACACACACACACACACAAGCACAAAGACACACAAACACACACATCCTCTCTCAGAGGCGTTGTCTTAAATCTGCTGAACACTCTAGACAGCTGGGGTGAAACTGCACATAAATGCAGTGGGTTTCAGTATCTCTGTCTTGCTCACAATAGAAGAACACAGATTTGCATAGAGTGCAGGAGAAAAGAAAGCATCAAATGGCATTTATGAGGTGTGGATAAAAGCAGGCTGTCAGTCACATGCGCTTTTAACTTCTAAATGCTCATGCGTGGAGGTGCTCTGTCTTCGTGTTTAATATATGTTAAGTGCATGTGGTGTGTGTGTGTGTATATCTGTGTGTGTGTGTGTGTGTGTGTGTGTGTGCCTATGAAAGATGAGAGATTGGGGGTTTGTAAGAGGTGGGGTCATTGATGCACAACTAGCCCCCCCCCCCCCCACACACACACACACACACACACCTCCCCAATCTGCCAGGGATCCCTCAGATGAAGATTGATCTTGCTTTTAATTCCGCTGTGCTTGCCTGCAAATCTGTTTATTTGAACATATATTACGCTTATCAAATCAAGGCAGACTACACTCTCCCCCACCATTCCCATTCATTTCAGTGGGATTGTTTCTGTCTCTGCTGTCCCATGGAGGGCTGGACTCTCTTCTCTTCTGTGCTGGAGGTGGACAGGCGTGTTTGTCTGTGTGTGTGTGTGTGTGAGAGAGAGAGAGAGAGGGTGGGGGGTTGTTTCAGGATGATGAACACTAGAATGGAAATGTATGCAAATTGGGGGATGAGATGTTCCCGGCAATAATGCTGCAGCGATTTGTATGCTCGCCTGTTGAGACTTAATGCCATCTCTCTCTCTCTCTCTCTCTCGTCCTCTCTGTCTTTCTCTCTCTCGCTCTCAACCTCTCTGTCTCTCTCCCTCTTTCTTGTTCACTCACTAATTCTTTCTCTACCTCTTTTTCCACCCTGGTTGCAGTGTCTATCTATCTCTTTCATCACATTTCTATTACTTCTTGATATTTTAGATATAGATAAAGATAAAGAGGGAAATTGTCAAAGTCCTGAGATTGTGTTTCTTGAATTCCTACTATGCTATGACCAGTGCATGTATGTAATATTGTGTTTCATTTTTATAAATAGATATGCATTTTAAACAGGTGTGTTTTTCCTGAAGGTGTGTTTTTCCATCCAAACAAATCAAACAAATATTGTTTGTTATGAGTTGAGTGTGTGACTCATGAGTTTATGTGTTTTGTGCACATTGAATTCAATGAGTTTATGTGATTTTAAAGTGTGTGTGTGTGTGCGTGTCTCCGTGCAGGTGAGAGCAAGCCTGTCTTTGTGAGTGAGTGACTCATTGTTTGCCTGTCGTGGTGAAGTCCAGATCTGCCCACCTGGGCCTCTTTCCAGGATGGAATCGCCATGACAGGAACTGGGCACCCTTCCCAGGGGCACCATGTGTGTGTGTGTGTGTGTGTGTGTGTGTGTGTGTGTGTGTATTTGCATACCTAAGCTCTGTGGCATGGCTCTGACACTTGTCTCTCCTGCATACAATGATGCCCGTCCCACCCCTACCAACTGGTCATGTCCATATGAGCCTCACTATGACACACCCCTTTCTCTTCTACCTCTTCCCATCCCCCTCTCTCTTTTTCTCGCTCTCTCTTTTTTCTCCCTCTCTCTCTGTCTTTTTCCTGTGTCCATACACAGGATTTATCTCCAGGTTTGTGTATATGTATCTAATTGGATTCAGACTGTCCATCAGCTCGTGTTTGGGTAGTCATATTTGACAGCTTTAAGTATGCTTGAACCATTTAGGGTAAACACGTCATTGATTGCATGGCTTAGTTCAGCCTCAAATCAATGGCTCTCGGCATATTAACAACAACACAGAGGTGGCGTGGAGGGTTGTTAAAAGGCACCTCAGGGATAAAGCTAACGAGAGAAGAGTGTCTCTCTCTCTCTCTCTCTCTCTCTCTCTCTCTGTGTATGTGTGTGTGTGACAGAGACAGAGAGAGAGAGAGAGAGAGAGAGAGAGAGAGGGAGAAAGAGCAAGAGTAACAAAGCCAGAATTCAGATTATTATGACTGGGTACATCTTGTGTTAAGAACCCCACACTCATAAACACACCAGCCTGAAAAAAAGAAAAAAAAAACCCCTCTTGCAAGCCAAGTAAAGATGACTGCTTCTCCACCCAGAGGAGTACCATCCTCTGCTGTTTACCATATAGTGCATCGGACACTCTGCCAAAACCTGCCACACCCATGTTATGATGGTGATTATTTTTTTATTCTCCTCCCTCTGTCAGACAAACGTGTGCATGTCTTGGGGGACCTGCTGGCATCACGGTGGCTCTTGGTAGGCTGTTTGGTTAGCCCCAGGGGACGAGGCATAGAAAACTACTGTTTGTGTGGGTTAGGCCTATGTATTCTTTCAGCTAAGACAATGCCAGGGTGGTTGAAAAATATAAAGTGTACAGTATACTACCAAGTGGTAATGGTGTGTTTACTAACTTCAGTACTGAGCAATTTCTCAATCTTATTTTATGAACTACTCTGTCATGAAACTCTGTCATGTACTCGGTCATGTCTCTGTCATGTAAAACAGGCAGGCTGAGAAGGTCCTTTGTTCCTAGGGCAATTCAGCTCTTTAATGCCACACAAAAGGAGAGAAACATGATTGGACTGGGCAACAAACAAACAAACAAACAAACAAACAAATGGACTGGAAAACTGACAAACTGCAGACACTGCCTATATGTGTGTGGGTGTGGGTGTGTGTAGGGAGGGGGGTCGGGGTGGGGTGGGGGGTGTCCCTTCTTTTACCTGGGAGACAGTGTTGTATATGTGTACATGCGAAATGTGTATATGATGCATATGTGTACGTGAGATGTGTATATGATGCATATGTGTATATGTAAGATGTGTATATGATGTATGATGTAGGATATGCTATATGTGATATATTTATGATGTTTATACGCTGATGGACACCTTAATTTCCTTCGGGATTAATAAAGTCACTCTACTCTACTCTACTAACTACTGTTGCAGAGAAATATGCAGCATGCCTGAACATACAGTATGGTTCATATTTTTGAACCATTATATTTTTTCAGGATAAGAAATACTGAGTCAAGCAAGCAAGTGTCCACATGGCTTGCAGTGGTCCATGGGGTGCTTTGTTTCCATTGCACTGAGTGGTGGATGGGAGACTGTGAGAGCTGTGTGTCACTGTATCTAACATGAGGCCACTTTCACTGGTGCCTCTGCTCTCCTGCTGTGGGGTTGTTTTGACACTGTGTGTGCCACTGGGTGACAGGCTGAGAGTGTCTCTGTGTTTATGTGTGTGTGTGTGTGTGTGTGTGTGTGTGTGTGTGTGTGTGTGTGTGTGTGTGTGTGTGTGCGTGCGTGTGTGTGTGTGTTTGTGTTTCTTTGACAGGAGGATTGTGAGTGTGAGTGTGAGTGTGTGTATGTGTGTGTGTGAGAGAGAGAGAGAGAGATTGAGAGAGAGTGTACACACATGTATATATGTGAGTGTGTGTGTGTGTGTGTGTGTTCGTATTTATTACATAGAGGGGGAGACGGGAGCCTAGAGGGGACACTATCCTCACAAGACCTGCTCTCTGACCAAATCAATTCATCTGTCTGTGGTCGACATTCTGGAAAAGACTATAAAATTCATACTCACCAAAGACATACAGACAGATGGATGCTGGTCTCCACGCTGGGTATGTGTACACATACATGTCTGTTCAGCTCTTTTCTGCATTTGCCCACTCATATGGGATAAACAGAATCAACATCATTACAGAACTTGTATAAGAATCCTAAATGAAAGATTGCAATTACTATAATGATATTTACAGATATCATTACATGCACACACACACAGAGCTTGGTTATTTTCCCTTATTTTACAAGAAAGATTTTTTTCCTTCAAGATGAAGTCACAAACAGACTTCGTCAAAGAATCCATTATCTGTGCATTGTCTGCTCCATCACTGTGCAGTTTGTGTGTGCACTGACTAGTCAATTAGTGAGATTCATTTATTTTTCTGTGCCTTTCTACCCATTGATTCTGTCCTGTCCCCTTGGCCTACTGCCTCTGGTGTCACTCAGACAGCCTGATAGAGGCATGCCTCTCTCTCTCCCTCTCTCTTTTTTTCCAGACCTGTCACTCTTGGAAAAAAAGACCAATTAGAGAGATCCATACAATGTCTGTGCCACACATGAAGAAAGAAAAAGATACAGACAAAGACAGGAAAAGAGAGAGAGAAAGATTGAGTGTGTGTGAGTGTGAGAGAGAGAAAGAGTTAGTGTGTGTGTGTGTGAGAGAGAAGTGTATGAAGGATGGGAGGGGGACTGTATGTATGGTGGCTGCCAGAGAGACACTCCGACAGACACACAATTAGCCTAATAATGAACAGCATGTCATCGTCTACATGCTTGTGCTCAGACAATACGAATGCCTCAGACACACAGACATACACAAGTTACTAACAGTGATTAGTCTGTGCCATACTTGAGTTGTTAGGACACAAATGTGTATGTGTGTGTGTGTGCGTGCGTGTGCGTGCGTGTGTATGTGTGTTGTGTGTGTATGTGTGGGGTGCTATGTGTTTGTCTGACGGATATCCCCCTCATTGCTGTGGCAGATGGCAGCTGTTGAAAATATAACATGGCTGTGTGGTACTGATGACAGGCAGCCAATGGCGCGGTGAAGTCATACAGGCTGCTCCATGTGTTGGCGGGGGCCTCACCAGACAAAGTAGAGTGCAGTGGCTGTCACTCACACGGCAGGGAAAACACAAAGAGAGTCAACACATATACACACAAACACACACACACACGCACACACACAAATAAACACACTTGTTTGTACACAAGAAGTCAAGAGTAGGTAAATGATAAGCAATGGCAGAGTAAGACTGAGAGCAGGAATGGACAGATTCACAGAGAGGTGAAGAACAAGAGAAAAGCGGGATGAAAACACAGAGTAAAGAGACGACTGATGCCTGATGACTGACTGAGGACTTATGCCACTAACACCCTACATACACAAGGCCAGGCCCGGATTACTAGAAAGGGGACGTAAGGGCATTTCACACCTACCAAGTACCAAGCTGTGGTAAACATGCTGTAATGCTGCACAAGTAATGCTAGTAGGCATGGTAAAGGGAGGGAAACATTTTTTTTAAATTATTATAATTAATTAATTATTTATGGTATTTATTATTATTATCTTTGTCTTTGATATTTTTTCTTTTTGTTTCTGTATTTTTGTATTTATTTATTTTTATTTTCTGTAAAGCACATTGAGCTGCTTTTTAATGTGTATGTTAAAATATGTTATATAAATAAACCTTGCCTTGCCTTTGCCTTAGTTACTGTTAGTCTGTCACTAAACACTGTGAATGTAAATGTTTGCATTTTAATGGAATGTGCTGCTTACTCTTAAGGATCAAGTTCCAAGTTCATTGCAATTCCAAGTTCATTGCAACCTGTGTCTTTTCTCTGACTTACTGATCTACAGTATGTGGGCATGGCAGATTGTGGGCATCTCTCTCCATAGTTCAAAGTCCAAGTTGAAGTTAACTGATACTTAGTAGGCAAATTTGCAGCCACACATTCAGGAATCTAACCTGGGTCGCTCATCTGTCAGTTGGTGATGTTACCACTACTCCAACACACCCACATATCTCTCTATCTTTCTAACAAACACAAACTCTCTCTCTCTCTCTCGTTCTCTCACACACACACACACACACACACACACACACACTCAATGTCTCTCTCTCTCTGGACACCATACTGCTATGAGGGTGGATGTGCGTAGCTGCAAGTGATGGCCCTGCCGGGGACTGGATGCCTTCCCAGGGGCCCTGGCTCTGACATGGGGAAGAGCGTCCTCAGCCGCTCCCACAGAACAACCAGAGGCGGCCTTCTCTGTGCCCGCGCCAAATATGGTCTATGTGTCACACTAAATATAAACCTTATAAACACAGGCGCATTCCACGCAATAGCGAGACCACAAATAGGCCCCGTGCCCAAACAGTGTAGATGACTGACGGAGTGGGAGGAGGGGGGTGGGGATGTGCTGTGTGTGTGTGTGGGGGGGGGGGGGAGGGGTTCCGCTGGGACAGAGCTGCGGGGAGTTCCTGTTGTGTTGTTCTACAAGGGCTTGCGGTCTGAACACACAATCACACATACACAGGCTTACAAGCACACACACACACACACACACACACACACACACACACACACAGACACTCTCCCAGTCATACACACAGACCCGCACACACACAAAAAGTTCTCTCTCACACAGACACTAACACACACACACACACACGCACACACACACAAAACTCTCTCTCACCCACACAATGTATATGCATTCACTCTTGCGTTTTATCACCTAAACAACATTTCCAAAGTAAGGTCTAATGTCAAAAACAGATTCAGAAAAACTTATCCAGGCTTTTATCTTTTTTTTGCCCTTTTATCCCAGTAGGGTTGATTACTGCAGTGATCTTTTCACAGGTCTTCCTAAAAAGACCATCAAACATCTTCAACTGATACAAAATGCAGCTGCTAGGGTTCTTATAAGAACAAAAAGAACTGACCACATCACTCCAATTCTGAAGTCCCTGCATTGGTTTAGTGTAAGTTACAGAAATTATTTTAAAGCATTGCTGCTTGTGTTTAAATCACTAAATGGGACAGGGCCTAATTACTTATCTGACATGTTTCAGCAATACACACCACTTAGGTCTCTCAGGTCACAGGAGAAAAATGTGCTGGTAAAACCTGCTGTCAAAATAAAGCAGCTTTCAGCCGGTATAAAGTTCAGCTTTGGAACCAGCTTCCTGAAGACATCAAAAATGCCTCTACTGTTGGCATTTTCAAACCTAGACTTAAGACCAAGCTGTTCTCAGATGCCTTCTTCTAATGATTCACTTACCTTTCTTTTGATATTCTGTACACTTTAACTTTTATGTTAATCGTTTTATGTGTTTATTAATTGTATTCTTGATTCTTTTTTGTGATTTTACTTTCTTTCATCTGCTGTACTTGGCCTTTATTGGTTTGTACCGCACATTGAAATTCCTTTGTGTATGTATGAAATGCACTATATAAATAAACTTGTCTTGCCTTGCCTACGCACACACACATACAGCACAGTACACCAGAGACTTTCATTAGATGGCCCCCCAGAAGCCATGTTTCTTCCCTCTGTGTGTTTACAATGCTAAGCCCCATAGCACAGATGCTAAAATCAACACTGATGGCCTTTCCCCCTCCAGCACTGCCCAGGCGGGATTCATTACCAGACAGCTCCTCTTTGATATTGGACCCCACAGGCTGCCGTACTTCCTGAGGCTAATAGCAGGAGGCATATGCAATCACTCCTCCTGCCCCCCCCCCTCTCTCCCCAATGCCTATGGGACACATCCCATCCCAAGCCTGCCTACTCTCCTCCTGCTTAAGACACACACACACACATACACTACACACACACACACACACACACGCACGTACGCACATCACATCAGTGCTGTGGTGTGCTGGAGCTCACAATTCATCACCGGATCGTTCTCCTGCTGCATGCCTACATGCACAGAATGTCCATTGCAGGCTGGAGGACTGCATACACGCCCCCCCATACACACACACCCATTCTGTGTCAGCGAGTGAGTCAGGTTGGGCTGTGTCTGCCTTCTACGCCTCAGCATTCCCTCTAGGCAGCATAACCCCGGTAATGACCCCTCTTTAGGACAGAAAGATACACAGTCCTCTCATTATCCTGCCCTTTCACTGACTTTCTATGGGGCAATGGCAGACAGATATAGCCATCATTAAACTACTCATTACTTAGAGATGTAATAAATAAACTATATAATTGTTCCATAAATATCAATGTGTCTAAACATCCTAATGTTTGCTGTTTATTATTCATACAGGACAATATTCCTCAAGGATGATTGCAATTGGTGGAACTGGGAGCTGTATGTCTAGGAATTTTCACCTCATATTCATTGTGTCATTTGGTCATTATGTGTGTAAGGAGTTCAGTGTTTTAATTTGAGAATTTTGGAATGCCTGCTGCTGTTACTGGTGAACATATGCTTAGCCTGCTCTCGCAGAGACGGTAACAGCCACGTTACCTCATCTCGCATAAACACACACTCACCAACACACACACACACACACACACACATTCTCTCTCTCTCTCTCTCTTACACACACACACACACACACACACACACACACTCATGTGTCCAACTTGAGGCTGATGGCCGGCCGCTGTGTAGTGGTAAACATATTCAATGGTAATGACATGGGGGTTGGGTTGTTAAGGGAAGAGCATATGTCACACATTAATATTTTAGGCAGACAGTGTGAGGGCATAGGGTGCAAGACTACAGCTCTCACCCTCTGCAAAGCTATACATTATACATGCCCTCCAGAGGGGTGGGAGGTGCGGTCCTATAACAGCCCAGCCAAGAGGAAGGCAGCCACTTGATTGGACTTTAATTAGCACCGCCCCTTGTCCTCCTAACCCAGACGCAGAGCTAATATCACTATCACTAAGAATTACATGAAAGAGAATATGCTAATTCTATACTTTTTTTCTCCAAATGATTTGCTTGAACGTGAAGTCGGGCACACTGAATATGCGTGCTGACGCCGCTGCAATGCTTTTGACTGATTCATCAATTAGGTGAAGCGACGGAGTCTGTAGCCCATCTCACTTTAGTCGGTGAAAGCCATTACGCCCATATTTTCATTAAGGGCCAGCCAGCAGTTGTCATGTTATAAACGATTGCCACACATCCTTATCTGAAATGTATTATAATGATAATAAATATGATGACTATCTTCTCTGGGCTATGGAAAAAAATCTGGCTTGGAGGATGGCCAATTATTTCGACGTGATGGGGCAACACAGTTGATTAATCAAATGAGATCACAATAAAGATAACGGCAAAGAAATATCATTTAATTTGAATCATCTCATTACTTGTCGGAGACGTAGCCTATTCTCCAAAGGTACTGAAAAGAGTCTATTGAGGTTTAAAAAAACCACCGCAGAAAATAATGTCAAAGGGGTTATTCTGGAGGCACTCATAACCTATATGGAGCAATAAGTACAAACTAATGTGAAGACTGGCAGTGCATAACCCTGAAAAATGAGCCAAGGTTATTAGAGAGAGAGAGAGACAGAGAGAGAGAGAGAGAGAGAGAGAATATAAAGCATTATTTTATATACAATAGTGAGGTTTCCCCCTCCCCCCACACACACATACACACTCAACTGAAGTTCATGGAAGGAGACGGTTTTGCTTTTTTACAAGAAAATTGTCATCTGAAGCTCAATGTTTCTGTGTACTGTGTCAAGATACATTTTTTTTTCTACAGACAAGATGGATGTAAAAACAGTATAAACAAATTCTTAAGATGTTACTTTGTAGTCTTACATTTGCATTGTCCATTGAAATTATTAAATTATTATTAAATTGTTTGTTTGCTAACTGATATGTTGTTCTGGATTCTGGTTTCAGAAAATCAGATGGAGGCACCCCCATCTCCCTTCCTCTAAGCATGCACACACACATGCACACCATAAACACACACACATACATACACACACACATACACACACACACACACACCAAACCCCTGACATAAAAGTGTGATGATCCTCCAATCACTTACGGCGCTAAATATTAACTTTTAACATGTGACACCATGACACACATATCACGTCAAGGGCACCAGCGGGTCGCCTAGTCACTATTTAATTAACGTCTCGTGTTCAATTAAAAACATTCATTTTACCAAAGAGCTCTTAATGCATAATTCAGCCCCGCCAGCCTCTCCCACCCCTGCTCTCTCTCTTCCCCTTGCTCTGCCACTTACAGCAACTGAAATCAGAGAATAAACTCAACAAAGTGTTTTTTTAGTTTTGCTTTTTACACCTTTGCTCCTCAACCCCTCCACCTCACACCAACCCGACACACACACACACACACACACACCCTCATTACCCCAACGGAGCACTTTGAATGCAACTCTTGCCCTGTCTCCATGAAAATTTCATGATGTGCACAATGGCTTGTCTCTGCTCTTGCCTCAAAATGAACTGCTTGAGTGCAACACACCAGTGTCTCACACACCTGCACACACACACTCGGCTCACGGAAACCCTTAGGGTCATTGGGAGGGCAGGCAGACTGTGAGGAGGGCGGCACGGTGATGGCCCTCAGAACGGCTCTCCGTTTGTGGAGACTAAGGACTCCCACATGAGAGAGGATAGTGTGTGTGGGTGTGTGTGTGTGTGTGTGTGTGGGTGTGTGCGTTTTTTTTCCCCAAGCGGCCAGTGCGGTGTGGGAAGTCACGTGAGTCGCGACGGGGAGTCTGGGAAAAGGGTTTTTGTGCGTTCGCTCTCTCGGCCATTTTGACCGTCCCCTTTGGTCTCTTAACACGGTCTGTGACTTTGGCTCATGTTGTCCCATGCGTTTGAGTGCTGTACCGCCGGCAGAGGGGCTCTTTGAGGTGGCTGGGTTGGGCATTAAGGGAAGCAAAATCCCCGTCTGAGCCACTCCAGCACCACACCAACTGCAGCCTCAGGAAGAACAATGCTATTGTGCACTTGTGTTTGTGCACAAGAGAGTGCCTGTCAGTGTGTGTGTGTATATATATATGTGTGTGTGTGTGTGGATGTGTGTGTGTGTGTATGTGTGTGTGGATGTGGTTGTTTCTTTCTGTTGCTGACTTTTCTCTCTCTCTCTCTCTCTCTCTCTCTCTCTCTGTGTGTGTGTGTGTGTGTGTGTGTGTGTGTGTGTTTGTGTTTGTATGTCTCTGGGTGTGTACCAAAAAGGGTCACAGAGTTCAAGAATGCATGGTTGTGTTTGTGAGGAAAAACCGTGTCTCACTAATGAGCTGTTCCTTGGCCACTGTCTGAAAGCCTGTCTGGACAGAAACAGCCTTACCTCACCATTTCAAACACCATTGTTCTTTCATTCTTTTTCTTCCTCTTTGCACTGGGAATACTGCTTTCTCTCTCTGTCTTTCTCTCTCTGCATCCCACGGAAACCAGAAATGACAGGTTTAAGTTGAGAGTTGTCTGGCAACAGACTGTCAGTTTCTTAAAATCTATAATTCTGCACTGGTAGTTTGGGTCAGAAGGACGCGCATGAACATAAACACCCTGCCTTCGTGTTTCCAAAATCACTTGCTGAGGAAATACAACAGGACAAAAACACACCGTGTGTCAAATTTCGCCACTAGACAAAATGATTCGAATTGAAAGAGTCCCAACTCCACTGAAACAATTTCTGACATGACATGAAGCAAAGACTTTCATGAAGGTCATACATTTGAATCAAGTCAGTGATAAATTCCAATATGTTTCCATGAAGGTCAGATATTCATATGTTCAAGGTGGTGTATCAATCTCATCCATAAAGTCATTAAGCAACTGATAAAGCTATGAAATAAAAGATGTATGCAATAAATGAGGATCCAGCCTTTAGTTTCTGGGCTCGCTCTAATTAAGTAACAATCTGTAAGCTTTCTTTTTCGGCACAAGCCAAAGTCGGGCCCTCAATCTGGCCTTTAATTAGAACACAAAGATAGACAGAGAGAGTGAAAAAGAGAGAGAGAGGGAGAGAGAGAGAGAGAAAGAGAGAGAGAGGAGGGGGGAAGGTAAAGGAAGAGTACTTAAGTGAAGGTGTGAGTGAAGTGAAGGTTTGACAGCCCTGTCTGTGACCTCAGGTAAACTCTAACAGGCCTACTGCCAGGGGCAACGTGGTTGGAGGCTCTTGCTGGATGGTTACAGGCAGCCATCATTAGACAGGAGAGAGAGAGAGAGAAAGGGAGAAATAGAGACAGGGAGAAAGAGAGAGAGAGAGAGAGAGAGAGATGGGGGTGTGTAGGAGAACTGAGGAGGACAGTAGGAGCTTGCCTGCCTGCCTTGCCGGACGGCACTGTGATTCTGCAGCAGTATCCATAAGCCCTGTGGCCTGTCGGCAGTAGGAACTCCTCTCACATATGTGTGTGTGTGTGTGTGTGAGAAAGAGAGGAGGGGGGAGGGTGATATACAGAAGGATCAATCAAGGCACATATGTACGGCTACATGTGCGCCCACTCACTCACGTGCACACAGATTCTCTCCCTCTCTCTTTCTCTCTCTCTCTCTCTCTCACACACACACACACACACACACACACAGATTCATACATGTAGGAAGACATGCACCAGAGGCATATGCACAGAGTGGGAGAGGGCTGGAGAAGGAGAGAAAATTGCAGTGATATCTCATGCCCAGTTCCCACATATGGGAATCAGTGAGTATAGTGAGCTGAGATCTGCAGAGGCTATCTCATTAGTGACACACATACACACATGCATACTGGCCTAATTTCTGATGCCCTTGCTCTCTTACGTCTAGGTTATCAATCGAAATGGGGAAACCTACATCATCTAATTGACAAGGCAAATCCCACACATGACTCCAATCCTACATGGGGTAATCCTGAACAACCAACAACCAACACCTGACCAACAACCAACATTATAGAAGCGCCCCCCCCATATGTCGCCATTTCTACCTTAGATGGATAAGCTCAACCATGAGCTGTTTGTTTTTATCCTTCCTCTTCTTAGCTTAAACTTAATCAGTTATCCTCCTTCAAGACATCTGTCAAACAAAACCTGACCCATGTCATAAGAGACTTACTAAGCAAAACCCAAGATCCTCTGACAGCCTCTAACAAGCTTACGGCCCACTAATGCCTGCTTGATCATAGTCTCATCGCCCAAGTTGGTGGTGCTGTTCTCCACCTTGCCTCATCCCCCTTTCAAAATCACAGCTAAAGGACTGAACACTGTCCACAGAAAGTTTCTGGATTAATGGAGACCTGGCCAAGTCAAGCCAAGTGGGTTTACATGACTGGTGACCATACCCAAGAACATGTCAGGTGAAGGTTTGTGGCATTTAGAACCAAGATATTACATGTAACACAAAGGGAGAAGAACTCCGCTGACTGAACTGTGCTGAACTGAACCCCTCAGGCCCAATTGAGCAAGTTGACGGATACTGAACTGTTTTTCGCAGAGACGCCATTTTAGATGACCTCATTGTATCATAGGAGGTTTGTATCCACCCCACCCCACCCCTCCCCCTTCTCTCTCCGACCCCATTTTGTGTTAATGCAGCATGGGAAAGACTCCCTGGTAATTATCATGAGGAGGAGAAAATTACATCTCACGCCAACAACATGTGTGAAAGGTCAGCAAATCTGTGTGCGGGAGGCCCATGCAGCTTCATATTTCACCTGGAGCAGAGGAGGAGGCCGTGGGTGGGGGTCTGTGTGAGGGTGCTGGAGATATAGCAACCTTCTCGTAAACTCGAGCAGCAAGATGGAGAAGCTTTCCTCAGCATAAGAAGCTATACAAAATAAGGCTTCATAAGACAGCATAAATATCATCAATAGATAAGAGTGTGTGTGAGTGTGACACACACACACACTCGTACGCACACACCCACCCACACACACACATACACACAGGTCTTGGTGTCGCTCGTGCATTGCAGAGCTACCGTTGACGAAATGTCAAGCGGTTAGAGATCAGCAGCGATCTGGCCTGACCTGTGGAGGCCGCTCGGCAGGAAATACCACCCAGCGGCAGGTAGCTCATTCTCCTTCCTCTTGCATGAATTTTAATACGATGATCCACCCCTCCTCCATCTCTCTCTCTGTCCAACCAGCCTTTTATTCACACCAGAGGCAGCTGAAGCGTGAAATAAGAGACCAGGATAGATGGAGCGGGCCGTTAGCGGCCCGTTTTGACACCATGCACGATGCGTTGCATCCCAACGGCAGAGGCCTCATATCACTCCCCAACCACACACAATCACATACACCAAACACACACACACACACACACACACACACACACACCCCTCATCCCTCTCTTTCAAATCTCTCCATCTGTGTCATCCTTGTCTCCCTCTGTCGATCCCCTAATGCTATGTCTCACCGTTCTTCCTTTTTTTCTCTTTTTCCTACCTCCATCCCTCGCTTCTCCAAACTCCCTCCCCCCCCTTGACACCTGGATAAATTGCATCTGCATTGTTGCACACAGTCAAAACAGACCAGAAAGATATCTATTTCAACAGAGGGACTTTCGGGGGAACTAACTGCGGATGAAACATCTCTGTCGCCATCATTTCCTCGACGCCACAGTGAGATAAGAGAGAACGTTTGAGGGAAACAAATGCGAATCGGCCCGCATGGCCCTCCATGATTTCACCGTCAGTCATTTTTCATAATTATGCATTGTCCTCTGTCGAGATCGCATGCAAATGGGTGGTGATTTATGGATTTCTGCTGCTGTCAATGACCTCAGGGGGGAAGGGGGGAGAATGGTGGGACGAGTGGTGGGGTGGATAAAAAGGAGAGAAGGAGACCGTCTGCTGTTGGTTTAACCTACGCCACGCTGTGCTCACAGTGAAATTAAGGCCCGGGTCAAATAGAATCAATCTGCTTCACTTGCAATTAAACGGCTGAGTGCCAAATGTGTGAGGCTGTCTGTCCCTGCAGGAAAATGAAACCTGAAAGCATGTGCCCTTGTGTGGTGAGTCGGAAGAGGGGCTCTCGTTAAGGGTTTTGACAAGGCAAGACAGATCAGTTGGAGGGCTGACTACTAAATCATTGAGCAGGTGGAGCAGTATAGACAGCACAGCTTGACAGTGTAGATATGGTTCTCTCGTGCTTGTATACATTCTTGCCATAGAACAGCTAGCCACTACGCCACCAAGCGCACACATACAAACACACACACACACACACACACAAACACACACACACACACTTTCTCTCACAATCCATAAGCGCACACCTTTTGTTAATTGCTGATGTCAAGCCCTACAGCTCTGGGGGGGACTTGAGAGTGTGTTTCACCCAGAGAGAATGTAAATTACACCAAAAGAGACTGAAGGAGAACAGCAGTGCAGAGAAGAAAGAAAGAGAGTTATGAGTGGAGTTGTGTTAGTGTGGTTGATGGCGTAGACGCGCTGCAGCTCTCTCCCTCAGACTGTGCGAATGAGTCAGAGCCTGTACTGCACATCCCCCCCCCCCCTACAAACACACATGCACACACACACACACGCACGCACGCACACACACAACCCAGCCGCCATGGTTGTGGGACTGCTGCATGTGGGCACCATATCGACCCAGCCTTGCTGACAAGAGAGAGGAGGAGGAAGTGAGAGAGAGACAGACAGAGGAAGGGAGAGGGAGAGAAAAAAAGAAAGAGACACAGAGAGAGAGAGAGAGAGAGAGAACGAGAGAGAGAGACAGAGTGAGGTAGGAGGAAGAAGGTACATGGTCAAAAAAACCTCCTCCGCACGTTAACTGGCAGTTGCCACAGGTAGAGTCAATAAAAGTTTCAGGCCACTGTGATCTCATCCCCCACTAAGCCAGCCAGAGAAAAGAATAAAACAAACAAACAAACAAAAAAAACAGAAATAAACAAATCAGGAATAAACCAGTGTATCCGATCGTTTATAACTACCTCTTATATCACCCTGCTAAAACTGCATCTAATGCTGCAGTCATTCGGGTTGAAACAAAAGCCAAACCCATTAATGCTCATGTAAACATGTTGTCTTTCCTGATTTTATTCTGGCCCTGTTCTTTCCTTAACTAAATAAACATAGGAGAATAACACTCAGTAACCAAATTTTACTGCCAATAAATCTGTAGGTTGGAGTGAGATGAGGAAGCGGAAATCATTTGTCTTTCACTCCCTCAAGTGAATGATTGACAGGGCCCAGCCCGCCGCCACAATGAAGCGGGCTCAGGTTGGAGACGAATGACAATGCTGGGTTGAAAGGGTGGCTTGAAGACTTGAAGGATGTATATTTAGGCGCTTCCCAATGTCCTCTAGCCATATGCCAGTGTCCATAAATCAGAGACACGAAAACAAGAAAAACATCGTAAAACAGAAGAAAGCCACCGCCCCCCCCATAAACACTCTCTGGATTATGCAGTGTTTTGTTCTGTCCATTTGATCATATTTTCTGCAGAGTAAGCACCGTCAGAAAACAGAAATAGGGGGGGTGGTGGGGGGTATGAGAAAAAAATGCTTGTGTTTTTTTTATGTTTGATTTGTAAAAGGACACTTGGTGATGGCTGGTAAGAAGGGAGCTCTGTGATGGCGACAGTGAGTTTGAGGGGCACAGCAAGGGCACCACGACTCCAATGAGTCACTGTTCCCTCTCTTTGTTGAATCAAACAGGAGCAGACAAAAAGGCAGAAGAGAGAAAGAGATAGAGTTAGAAATAGAGAGAGAGACAGAGAGAGAGAGAGACTGAACGGCCATGTGACTGGGAGTCAAAGGTGCTTTAACTCACCTCAGAGGGCAGCAGCAGCAGCACACAGCCCCAGGGGGGCAGAGGGCACTGACCAGAGCAGCTGCTCTCCCCATTGTAACCAGCACAGGCCTGACAGCAGGAGCCAGGAGCCAAGAGCCAAGAGCCAAGAGCCAAGAGCCAAGAGCCGACTTGCTGGGCCAACCTGTGACATGGGCCCAGGGCCCAAGCTGAGGCCACACCTAAAGGATGGATTAATGGATCGACAGAAGATAGATGGATGGCTTGAAAGTAGCACAGACTGATATGCAGATGGATAGACAGAAAGCGAAGCGTATAGATACATACATCCGAACAGAGAGATACAGTGCAGAGACAGATGGATAGGCTGACTGATAGTTAGATAAATGGATACGCTTACAGTCAATGGAGAGGCAGATGGACAGAGAGACACACTCGTTCGTCAGCCACATTTAGCCAGGGGACAGATGGTCAGAGACCTTTCAATTGCTATAACAGGAAGCAGGAGAAGGCACCAATTTGGACAAGCATGTAATCTAGTGACCAATGTCCCTCCTCTTCCCAAACCAGGACGGTACTGCTACTGTTTAGCTGGTTTGCATGGCGTGCAGAGGGATTTGGTGTCACTGAAAAAAAAAAAAAACACACCCACCAAGCCATTACTCAACATAAAAAAAGGTGCCTGGTTCTTGTGACAGGTCTTGGACAGTGTTCATTTTTACAACAATGGTTTTTCAAATCAAATATATGTAACGAATGCAACGAAGTAAGAGAACACATGCTCTCTCTCTCATACGCACACACACACACACACACACACAAACACAGATAGAAAGACACACACACACAGAGAGAGAGAGAGAGAGAGACAGGCAGAGAGAGAGAGAGACAGACAGACAGACAGACAGAGTCACACACACACATATAAACACATGCATGCCTCCGAGGATGACTGGTAATGATACAGCCTGGAGAGTAGCTTGGCCCTATTTGAACTTGCCTCTCCTTTAGGCCCATACAAGCAGCCTTCCTCTCTCTCTCTGCGTAGCCAAATTCAATTAAATCCCATTCGCCCAGGATTCTCTCTCTCTCTCTCTCTCTCTCTCTCTCTTTTTTTCCTCTCTTCTCTCTCATTGCATACCTCGTGCCTTACAGCGCTCTGTCGTTCACTCTAAACGATGCAAATGAAGCCTAATGGCATTCATCATCTCAGTGGCGTTGATTAAAACCAACACCATCTCGCAGACCCCCGCGTTTGCATCTCATGAATATTAATAACAGGGACAAGTGAATATTCTGACTGAGGTGGAAGGGGTGGAACAAGGGACGTCTCACTCCCTCGGCTAAAGAGCAATGTAATTCAATCAAATTCATAAATGCAATAAAAAGGAATGCTTTGTAGTGAGATGTTTTTTTTTTCTCTCGCGCTCTCTCTCAAGGGAAATGTGCTTGGGCCAAGGTAGAAAATAACAGGCGCAGGAGGGGAGAAAGAAAACAAACAGCTATGCTTTTGTTTTTGTTATTGTTGTTGGGTTGGGTTGCCTTGGAGTAATAACCTGCCTCCGATTTCCCCATCACCTGAGCCTCTGGGCATTCATATGTATTGTATGGTAATGCAGAGGGATACAGCGACAGACAGAGAGATTGCACTCTGGGACTGCTCTCCCTCTGACCTGCTGAGAAGGCCTGCAGTCAGCCTCTCTCATGCATACGGTGTGTGTGTGTGTGTTTGGAGGGTGGGGGTGGGAGGCAACTAAAAATCAGAGCCAAACTGATCCACAATCCCAGGAATGTGGCTCTGACTGTGGCTGGGCTTCATTTCAGCAGAAGAGGCTTGAAAATCTTTTCCACTATCTATCCCTAGTATTATAAGTTAACAAGGGTGTGAAATATACCTCCTTCCCCTCGCCCCCAGTGGGATGCCAGTGTGTGGATTGGGAGCTTTTTGTATAGAGCTGTGTAAAAGTGCTCTTTCAAGCCCAATATGAGCGAAGGAGGTGATCTACTTTTCATTCAAGCAGAGGTGATGACCAGAATTCATCACATTAAAGTCACACAGGCAGCGGTGGTTCACTTTTTCCCCGCCTGACTAGCTCTTGCCAGCCACCACACCTGCCCACCCACTGCTTGGCCTCATCAGTGCTATTAGCCTGTTGTTCTCAGCCGTGCTATCACAACAACATTTCCGTGCTATCACAACAACATGACAGGGCTGATGGGCAGAGCATATTGGATGTATATGACTGTGATGTGTGCTCGAATAAAAGGTTTGGCATGAGGCTGCGATTTGATGAAGTAAACTAGACAAACTACATTTCAGTGTAATCAAAATGTAGCAAACACAATGTTGACTAAATATTGCCAGAGTGCCCTTTTTAAATAAAACACTAATATCTTTCAGCAAGAGAGAGATAGAAAGAAAGAAAGAAGGAAAGTATCTAGAAAAACATCGTAAACACCCCCCCCACACACACACACGGACACAAAGCAGGAAAGTCTTCGGATAAATGTAAATGGTGATTTCTAGTTAAGGTAATAGGTCTAGGTAATTGAAGAATCAAGGTATAATTGAATAATTGAAAAATCAAGGTAATTGAAGCGATGAAGGTTGCAGTTATCAGTGTACTGGTCTTACACCAGTGCACTAGCCTCAGAGTAGCACCCAGTGGGGAGAGACCCATTTAGTCTTGTGATTTACATAAAAATATAAAACTGTCTGCTGATCATACTATTAATTTATATCATGTTTATAATGTCATCCATTATTTTAAAAATACAGAACAAAATTAACCCAGCTTCTGCGCAGGGATATCCATTTGTCAGCTTCATCTTTGTTACTAAAATCAGCTTATGCCCAATCTATGTTATGTTAAGTCTCTGACCAAGAGAGCAGAGATGAGCTCTGGTGTAGAATGTGGCTTACAACACCACTGCTCTTAATTCCATCCGCTCCCCTCATTTTTTCTCAGTTTCACCCTGCGCTGGAATAAACACATGAGAAAAATGATCAGATTAGCACCTGACATGACAACGGGGCGAAAACAAGTCAATACAGTTTAAACAATAACAACAACAACAACATTCGGATCACGTCACTAAATCTCCTGATCATTATGAGGAAAACAATACGCTTCTGACACCATTCAGCTACGCCAGGCTTAATCCAGCCAGGGTTTTAGTAAGAGCTTTAATTCCTCAAAAGGCTACTACTGCTCAATTGGGATAGGGGCCTAACGGGGCAATGAGAAGAGTAAATCTGATCCCCCTCTTTTACACACACGCACACACACACACACACACACACACACACAAACTCTGTCTACCCCGGATCATCAGATTGAATATTCTAATCTTCTTTCTAAAAGCTTATGCAACCAATTGTGCTGTTTTGGAGGTGAGGATGGAGTGACTCAGCATCCGATGAATGGGCATAGTCCCAACAGGGCTAACTATAGTTACAGTTATAGTCTATAGACCACTGCTTTATGATCGGATATCAGACAGTGAGGAGACAAGCCAGTGCACATGAAGACATAAAGACCACTTAAACGTTTATATTTATGTGTTTATATTGATTGATATAACATATTATTGCCCTTGTTTGCTACATCAAGGTGGCACTATGGCTGAGGATAAGAATTTTATAGCATTGGGATACAGCACATTTGACAGATAAATAGGGCATTATAGTTAATAGAAAACAGTAAAATAAAATCATATGCTGTTTATACTAAGGTTTGATATTCTCTGATCATTTCTTCATCTATCCCCAATTTAACTTTATCGCTAAAAGATACTGAAGAGGATCACATGACAAACAAATAACAATTTTATAATTTTCAAATAACAACATTCAGGTAGATAAATCGTGGTTGCAGACCAACCAGTCTTTTTCTTTCCTGTTAACCTTGCATTACCATGGGGGTAATAACTGTCCTTATTGGTTTCTAATTTTTCAGTACACACTAATGTCAACAAAATGAAACCAAATAGCATTTAATTGAAGGCCCTGTAGAAAAAAAAACAGTATAGTATATATCTATATCTAACAGTGCATATAACGCCCTCGTATCCAGCCCTATCTACAGTGGAGCCTCTAAAACGTACTCATGCGAAGCTTCAGTATAGGGGCCTATTTAAAGCCTTGTAAATAAGAGTCTGATGGGCGTTTAATGAACTCGTAAACTATGTAGCCACAGCAAGTAAATCAACAGCTCATACTGACAAACACATACCAATAAAGAGCAAGAGGAGATACATGAAAGTAGCAGATGGACTCTCGTGTGTGTGTGTGTGTGTTTTAGTATTCATTGGGTAGAAGACACCTTATTGCACAGCCTCGATTTGCATTTCACACTAGGGGTGGTTTATAGGTATAACAAACTGGTAGTCCTTTCACTCCCCCACACATTTCCCAGCACACTTAATAAGACAAGTCTGATCTAGACAAGGATGGACACATGTTTATCTGTACGAGTTCAGATGTGCATTCCTGTGCATTTTACAAATTTGATATGTGTGTTTTGTGTGTATGAGAGAGAGAAAGAAAGAATACTCACTACTAGTAGTCAGAATTCGTGGTGGGTCATATAGCCTGCGTGTGTGTGTGTGTGTGTGTGTGTGTGTGTGTGTGTGTGTGTGTGTGTGTGTGTGTGTGTGTGTGAGAGAGAGAGGGAGAGGGAGAAAGAACGAGAGAGAGATGGACATCCATGGACATAATCAGTCTTGTTGCTTTATTATTTCCTAATACACCAAGCAGGTTCTAATGGCTGTAACAGAGAATATGACTAAGAGTGGTGGATGGCATTTGTACAAACTCTTGTCCTAAAAATAAAGCTTAAAGGCGCATCTGCATATGGTGGCCATTTTCACAAGCTACTGGGGACAGACTGTTTCAAACGCTTAGTCAAGGAAGGGCTTTCGTAAGCAGTTTTGACCATCTTCTGACACAACATTAATCTCATTAAACATATCATAAGTCAGGGTGACATATTTCAAATATCTAAGACCAACTTAAAGATCTGATTTATGCCCTTAATGCAAACAAAAAGTATACAAATAATGTACTAGATTAGCTCACATTGGCACATATGATAGAATGTGCTATATGACAGAATGTGCTATACGACACTGGTGAAATCAAGCTCAAGAGGTGACTCACATTATTGAACAACCTGATGTGAAGATGAGGTCACAGTCACGGCCCTACATCTCATCTCTTGCTGGGCTGCCACAGGCAAATTGTATGCAGATAATTGTAAGGTTTATCAGGAGACAAGTGTGGAGTGTAGCATAACGACAAGAATGAAGAAAAAGAGGTGGATGGGTGAATGGTTAGGTGAGTGGGTGTTGGGGGTATTCAGGAAAGAATGAAACTGGTCCCTCCCAGGTGAACAGATTCAATTGAGTTATTCATGGCCGATGGAGTCGGTAACGGGATGTCATCCCTTAATTTGATTCCATTTCCAGTAAGACACGAGTCAAATAAGTGGTTTGTTGGCATAATTGACCCATTCCAAGCGGCTCTGTAATTGACCTTGCTGCTGCCAAGGACGGAGGTGACACCATGCGCTGAGCAAGCGAAATTAGCCCTGAAAGGAGAACCACCAGAGAGGGAGAGTGGCTGACACCCTGGCTCTGTCCTCTGATCTGTGCTTCGCATACTGATAGCATGGGGCGAGAGAGATTGAGAACCAGCTTTTGATTTCTGTAGGATATTACTCTTATGAGAGCCACCCATGATGTGGTTAAGTTTTATGGGTTAATGTGTGGCCACTGGAAACTTTATAGGGTGTTTTGGGGTGGCAAACGGGGGCAAATGGGTCATAAAGGTGAGTTTTCTCATATAGACCAGACTTTTTCCCAACCCAGATTAATTGTTACATTTACAAGGGCTTGATTATTTAAAAACAATAATCACTACGCTTCAAGCAACCTCTGTCGATTTAATGTGTCAAGGTGTAGGAAAGGGTTTTTTTTGCAGTCGTTTCCTTTGAGGACAAACTACGCCGTAGATGTACTGAAATGAACCAGGGACACGTGTTACAGAAAACAGGGAGTGGAATATGAAAGACCGGGGTTCGTTTTCGGCAGGGCAACGGGAGCCAGCCTGAACATCGGGGGGTTACATCACTGTGCCCGAACGCAGTGTTTTCCCTTGTTACCTCCTCCCACGAGAAACATTTACTGCGTAGAAAGCGTAAGCCAGACGGTGTCACAATTTAAAGCTTCAGCTGGCATCAGTTGTAGGAAAACCACAACTGGGTAAAAATCATTCTAAATGCCCTGTTTTCCATTACGCATTTTGCCCCCCTACTTACGTGTTTATCTCCTTGCAGACCTTAATTTCGCGTCATCACTCTAACATCATCATACGTCTTGGGATGGGGAGATGTTCATCTGCTATACACGCGTGAGAGATGTAGAATTATTTGTAGGCTATTCTCTACTTAATATTTATTGTTGTTTATGAAACGTTTTATAACTCCCCCACACATATCATTCACGAACGGTCAGTAGTAATAGGCTAGGAAAATACGGCTGTTACAAGTATGCTCATGTAGGCTAAATAACATGTAGTCGTGTGAAACGCTAGAGGCAGTCAAGTTGCGCTACTGAATCCGCAGTCTTATAAATAGAGCAGTGCGTTATGTAACAAGAGCCATGACTTGTCGGTTGTTTACAATTTTACACTTAAATGATTTCCCGAGGAACCGAATGTAGTACGCAAACCTTGCAGCCCTTAGATGATACTTCTTTGCAGAGTGTGAATTTGGGGTACTTCCCATGCGACGTGATCTGAATGTCAATGTTTTGAAAGGAGTAAAATATGGGCCGACGCCATCCACATTATTCTTGTCAACAACCCAAGTTCCAGTCCCAACATCTGACGAACCACATTCGTCATCGCTATCGGCACAAACAGCTGAGAATGTTATATATAGCCCAAAATAATTTTATAAAACATAAAAATAAGTCATGGTATGTAAAGGACTCTCGTGGTATGTTTGTAGGCAGAATAATACTATCACAAAACTACGCAAGTTTACTTAATAACACGGAGTAGCCTTCTGTATGGCGTTTCACAACTTCAGAAAAATCTACTTTTCACAACTCGTTATAACATATAAATGACATGCTACAACACCAGTGATCACCCCAGTAAATCTTGAACTAGTCACCGATAGCTGATAAATATCCACAGCGAGTGTTTGAAGTATCACCTGATTAAGACTGCACGTTCAGCATATTAAATTTGCATTGTACAAATATTACCAAGCACAAAATCTGACCTTCGAAAGTCTGGTGAGCTACTTACTAAGGTTTCTGATCATAAGGTGACAGACTAAGTTTCCAGAATGCTGGAACAAGACGAGAAAATGGGTTAAGAACAAACGTGGAAATGCACTACATGAGTATTCAAAAACATAGCCTACATGTGAGAGTGACTGTGGCCAAATTCATAGGCTAAATAGCCTACTTATCTTATCCTTAGTCACCCGCACAGCGTAGATGAACACTCTCGTAGTTCTCAGTGAGCTATGATGAGCGAGGCGAAGGCGGAGCAGCCACCCTCCAGTGGGAGGGACATATTCCCGTCAGATAGGTCTATTTTACTACCATTCATTCTCCACAACCAATGACTCCAATGAGCCTATCAGATAGGCGGTTCAGAGTGTACGCCTTCCCTGAAGGTTGCACCGCCTTGTAGCAGTGTGTATTTTTTTCCTCCCTGCTTTTTTTGTAACTAAAGCTGGGATGTGTAGGACGTCACATGTTGTTTTTCCTCTTCAGTTCAGTCACTTAGCGATATGTGTTATTTACTGGTTAACTGTTACGCACGCCGTATGCGGTGGTCAGTGCTTGGAATGAGATAGAAACGAGAACTACAGACGAGTTTCTCCTCCATTCGAGCTTCAAGGAGAGAGAGAACATACAAGTTAAACGAAAAAGTGAGAGTTTTCAGGTCGCGAGAATGGCGAGTCCGCCGCAAACGGGAGGACACTTGCTTTCCAACGTTAACGTGAATAATAACAACATTAAGAAGTGTGGATACCTGAAGAAACAGAAACATGGACACAAGAGATTCTTCGTGTTAAAGGAGCAGAGCGACGGCTTCCCTGCCCGGTTGGAATATTACGAGAGCGAAAAGAAATGGAAGAACAAATCGGCAGCTAAGAGGGTCATACCCCTGGATTCTTGCTTGAACATCAACAAGAGAGCAGACGCCAAACACAAACACCTCATCGCCCTTTATACCAAGGACGAGTATTTTGCCGTGGCCGCAGAAAATGAACAGGAGCAGGAAAATTGGTATCAAGTCTTAACGGATTTAATGAATGAGGGAAGAGTGTATGACGGATCGTGTAATTCCGCCTCATCGCTGGTGGGTTTTGACGAGGCGAGCTACGGTATGATTACGCCGGTAAACGCCGCTTACAAGGAGGTTTGGCAAGTGAATTTGAAATCGAAAGGACTGGGTCAGACTCGTAATTTAACGGGAGTATACAGACTTTGTTTATCGAGCCGGAGTATTAGCTTCGTCAAACTGAACTCGGAGGTGGCGTCGGTCAGTTTACAGCTGATGAACATTAGAAGATGTGGCCACTCCGACAGCTTTTTCTTCATCGAAGTGGGCAGGTCCGCGTCCACCGGTCCTGGGGAACTCTGGATGCAGGCGGACGATTCCGTGGTGGCTCAGAATATACACGAAACTATTTTGGAGGCAATGAAAGCAATGAAAGAGCTGTCGGAATTCCGACCGCGCAGCAAGAGCCAGTCCTCAGGTACAAACCCCATCTCCGTGCCTAGCAGGCGGCATTTGAACAACCTCCCGCCGAGTCAGACGGGGCTGCTGCGCCGCTCTCGGACAGACAGCATAGCTGCAACATCTCCTGTCACCAAATTTTCATCGTGTCGGATAAGAACGGCCAGTGAAGGCGACGGAACCATGACTCGCCCAATGTCAGTGACTGGTAGCCCTATCAGTCCCAGCGTCAACCGGACACAGCTGAGCAGGTCCAATACACTGACAGCTCGCCCCTGTCGGACATTCGAATCGCCCTCCCTGCAGCATAGCAAATCCATGTCCATGCCCGTTCTCACTCCCCACCCTCGGCCACGAGCCCTGTCAGCCTGTCATCCAGCTCTGGGAACGGCTCCAACCTGGAGAGCGCTCCCCGCCCATCAAGCTGCAGCGCGTCTGTCTCGGGGTCGCCTAGCGACGCCGGATTCATTTCCTGCGATGACTGCGCCTCTAGCCCCGGGGATGGAGCACGGGGCTACCTGCTGGCCTCAAACCGGAGCAACACCCCAGAGTCTTTCACAGACACGCCGCCCACGCAGGAGGGCAGCGACCTGCACGGGTACATGATCATGGAGCGCCGGCACACGGGGCTCACCCCTTACTCCCACGGGAGCCAGCGGATATCCCGGGCCGGGGGCCTCGGGGAGGATGGACTGCTCCTGGACCTGGAGAAGGCCTACCGGAAGAGGACCCACTCCCTTACCATGCCTCACCAGAAGAGGGCGCCTGCACATGTCTCCTCAGCCTCGCTGGATGAGTACACTCTCATGAGGGCCACCTACACCACCTCCTCCAACAACAATCTGGGTGGGGGCCACTCCTCCTCTGGCCGCAGCTCGCACACCGCCTCCCCAAAAGTCACGTATCCGGAGGACTACGGCGACATCGAAATTGGATCCCTGCTGAAGAGCCCCAGCGGGCCCCACCTGGCCAGCGATGACGGCTACATGCCCATGACCCCTGGCGTGGCCCCCCAGGGAGCCAGGGATGACCACTACATGCCCATGAGCCCCATGTGCGTGTCAGCCCCCAAGCAGATCATCAACCCCCGGGGGCACCACGTGCTCCCAGCCTCTGGTGGGGGTGGCTTCCGGACCAACTCCCCCAGCAGCAGCTGCTCTCTGGAAGACAGCGGCTACATGAAGATGCTCTGCGGTTCGAAGCTGTCCATGGAGAGCTCTGATAGCCGACTGGGCAACGGGGAGTACCTCAACATGTCTCCCGTAGACCCTTCCACCTGTGCGGTGTCCCTCACCCCCCCTGACTATTTCCTAGCCTCCCTTGGCCCTGCTGAGAGACACCAGCTGCAACAGCAGCAGCAGCACCACCACCACCCCATCTCCCACCCTATACATCGGGTGCCTTATTCCTTCAACTCCCTGCCTCGCTCATACAAACAGCCGCAGCAGCAGCAGCAGCCACAGCAAAATGGGAACAGCGATCAGTATGTGCTTATGAGTCCACAGACACAGAGGATCATGGAGGAGGCGTCTGACAGCGACGGCAGCAGCTGCTGCTCTCCCCAGCGGCAGCCTGAGGCCGGCCTCCTGCCCTCCTCCCCCTCTGGCCCTTCTCCGGTCCGGCAGAGCCTCTTGCATCGTGGCCGTCTGAGCCGCCCTTCGCGCCTTTCCCTGGACACACTGCCCACGCTGCCCAGCATGACCGAGCACCCGGTGCCCACGGAGCCCAAGAGCCCCGGCGAGTACGTTAACATTGACTTTGGTGCCCAGCACCTCTACTCTCCCCCCTCATCCTCGTCTTTGTCATCCCAGCCTTGCAAGGTCCCCTCCTCTTCCTCCTCCTCTGGTTCTTCATCATCCTCATCGTCTTCATCGTCAGGAGGGAGCCCCTTGACCTCGTCACTGGGCTTCCCGAGCAGCCAGAGGGGATCCCCGGTCCTGTCAGACTATATGAATGTGAACATGAGTTCATGCTCGCCGAAGAGGGACACAGTCGCCCCTGCTGCTCTGGACCCCCTGGACTCGCTACCGGAGCTGTGCCCGTGTGAGGAGAAGGATGAGGGGGCTGACGAGGAGGAGAGGGAGGGGGTGTACTCCTTGGCACCGCCTGTCGTGCCCGTCTGCCCGGTGAATGGTAAGGACGACTATACAGAGATGACGTTCGGAGGAGCCGGCTCCCCTGCCCAGCCCGCAGTAAGCAGCCTACAGTCGGCCAACGACGGCACACAACTCACCACCAGCCCCACTGTGCGCGTGCAGAGGCTGATGCTCGCCGATGCCACTGCTGCTGCCGAAAACTGCATGCAGGCTTTCCTTTTACCCGGTGGCTCTCCGCCTGTGGTGGTCTCGGACCCTGACCGGGGCGCCAAGGTTATCCGGGCGGACCCTCAGGGCCGCCGGCGCCACAGCTCAGAGACCTTCTCCTCCACCACAACCGTCACGCCCGTCTTCCCCTCTTTCGCCCACCATGCCCGGCGCCACGGCTCTGCTTCGGTGGAGAGTGTGCCGGCGACGGTACGTAACAGTGAGAGCGCTGACGAGGGGCCCTCGTACCCAGCCAACAGCCCCATGTGCCGCCAAACATCGGCTGGCTTCCAGAACGGACTTAACTACATCGCCTTAAACCTGATGGACGAGGGTCTTCCCGGGTGTGATGCCTTGGTGCGCTTCAAGGCCACCAGCTGCTGCAAAGGAGGCATCAACGGAATACATGCCAGTCCCTATGCCAGCCTTGGCTTCAAGGAAACAGCCACAGCTGTCAAAGGTGAGTTGGGAGATTTTTTTTCTATCTTTTGTGACTACTTTCTCTTGCCTTCTCTATCAGGTAGGGGCTGACACTAATGAGTCATGCTGTTGCAACATTTGCTTTTTTTGCTCATTTGCCTTGAGGTGGAATTTAGTTATAAGGTGCTGTACTGTTCTACTGTTGTTTAAGGTGCTGTGACATTCTGACTGATTTATACAGATCACAGATGTGTAGTATGCTGCTAGGGGTCTCCAGAATATTCATATAGCTCAAGTGTTGCTTTTTAAACTGTACCTGGTGTGTTGTAGGCTCGCTGATAGATGTAGAATTGAAATGGTACCAATGAATGACCCCGCCCCCAAACACACATAGACTAAATGACATCCCTTTTAAACTTTTGTCAGATTATATTATTCCGAAGAGTAGAGTCACCATTTTTAGTTCACAAAAAAAGCATGATATGAATGCGAAGTACTATTGGAATCTTTTGAATGCATGAGGTTTGTCTTCATGACACGAATTGTTGTAAACACAAACCGGAAGCCACTGCTGATTTTTTTGTGGCTCGTGATTGCGCAGGATAATTTCGCGGGATGATGAGCGCACATGAAGCAACGTCAGAGTGAGATATGACGCAGTTCTTATTCTGACCCTCCATGCCAGTGGGCACCCACACGTAAATATATCAGATTGTTGTTGCGGATGAGAAATACGTGGCGCAGTCAGGCAAATCTGACATCGAAAATGTCTTATTTTCCTCCGAGCATAAATTTCGCAGTACGCATTCGTATTATTCAGCCATACTTATTTTGTTGCGTGTTTATCCTGTTATAATCGTCGTTATGAAGGGATGGCGGTTATGCAATAACGCTTGGCAAGTGCAAGTCACCATTGCTTTTTTGCAGTCAGATGTAGGCGCGGACATGGATAGTTACCGTTGTCAAAGATATTTTGTTTTTAAATGACATTCATCTTTGGCCCGTGGTAAATTTGTTGCTGTTAAACAGCAGGGAACACCCCCGCCCCGCTCTCCCTCCACAGACACAAACACACATTGGCTCACACACGTTGCTAATCTGACATGTGCCTCCGTATGCATGTGGCTGAAGCACAAAGTGGGCAGGTTCTTTCTCCCTCCCTCTCACTCGCTCGCTCTCCCTCCCTCCCTGTCGTTCTTGCTCTCTGGTGCCGTGTGCAGTGGTGGGCCATTGGCCCCCCGGAAAAACAAGTGAGTCAGTTGTTTATCACTTGTCAGGTAGCAGGTTTCAGAGATGGAATGCAGGCTCTGTGCAAAGGTCGCGAGGAGAGGTGAATACGCTCTTGTTTTTGTAACCTGTTTTTTTCTCTGTAGATCTCTCCCTCCCTTCCTCGTGCATTTTTTTAAGGTTACACGCCTTTCCGTTTTTTTTATCCCGATTTCAAAAATTTAGGAGGGAAAGAGAATCGGAAGTTTATACATGCCAATAAAGTTATTTGTCAGGGAATGACACCCAAACGAAAACGTGCACATTGTGCATAGCGTGATCTCTGATCCCTTCCTTGTTTGTGTATACATGACTATTCGGTTGTGACTTGCAGTTGTCATAGTATGTGTGTGTGTCTTCGGTGTGTTAGTGCAGTGTCTGCTGTTGTATTTAAGTATATTAGCTCGCTTTGTGTTCACGTGTGTCGTGTTAGTTTTATAAATGTGTGTGCTCGCGTATGTGTGTGCGCGCGTACGTGTGTGTGAATGTTTTTTGTGCGTTGCTGAAAGGAGTACCACAGGAGTACCTCAGACCTGTGGTGACACTCTTAACACAAACATGACAAACACTCCAGGAGCGGGATCCAATTAAGAAAGCACGCGTCTGCTCTCACCCTGCAGGAGGAGGCCAGCCTCACACACACACACTGAGACACAACCTCCTATTAAGTGTTTTTGAGTCCAGCCAAACCACTGTGGGTGAGCTGAATGCATGGGGCCTCTGTCAATGTAAGCACACTGAGCTAAGCCAAATTTCTGGTAAAGCAGGTGTTTCTAAAGAGAAGTAGTAAAGCCTTTTTCCTTTCTTCCTCTTTACTCTCTCTCTCTCTCTTTCTCTCTCACACACTCTCACTCTCTCCCTTGGACCGATGAGAATGATATGGCCCTAGGCTACGGACTGCGTAGGCGGAAGAGAGGGAGGAGCAGAGCAGTGTTTTTCTCACACACTGTTGCCCACACGCACATGCACGCAGTCACACGTGCGCATGGACACACACACATATACACACACACGCACACTGATACTCACCCACAAGGTACTGAATGTGCTTGCCGAACAATTTGGTTTATCAGAATGAAATATGAAAAACTCAGACATGATTATCAGTTTCCTCTCTCTGTCTGTGTCCCTCTATCGTTGTACATTTAAATGAGTCGGCAGTGCCGTCGGGACAGCGCCAGAAGGCTAAGCCCTTGTTTACTACTGACGCGCTAGAACCAGGCACATTTCCCATAGACCTGCACCTCCTGTATTTAACCCTGGCCTCTGCTCCAGCCCAAGTCACATTCACAGACAAATACGAACCCAAACTGCTGCCAAGGCAAATACACACACACACACATACACACACACATACATACATACAGACACACAATCTTAGTTCTTATCAAGCCTTCGTAAATGTCAGGATTTTGGTATAGCATGTTTTTTTTTCAACCTTGGAATGTAGAATATTTTTAGGGGGTTTGAGAGTAGGTTTGTGTTTGCTTGCCACAGGACTGGTTACCCTGTGAGTTTGAGTTGTGTATGTGTGCATGTGTGTGTGTTGCGTTTGTTTGTTTCCTTGATCCTGCACTTTGGTCTCGTGAGTGTTGAAGTATACAGTTTAATTTTCGGAGCAATTCAACCACAAACACAAACACACACACACACACACACACAGCTCATGGGCTGTGTTGTAAATCAGATGGGTGCCCTTTGACCTGTCCTTGGGCTGTATGCAGGAGCTCAGGAGATTAGGCCATTGGGCCACAGCACAGCCTACAGCTAAGAGCTATTTAGCCGTTTTTACCCCTCTCTCCCTTTTTCTCTGCTCCTCCCTTTCTCTGCCCTTCCCTCTCTTTCTCTCTCTCTTTCTCTCTCTCTCTCTCTCTCTGTCACCCCTCTCATCTAATCTCTCCTTGCGCTGTCTCCATCCGTCTCATTTCAGTGAGGTCCCTGCTCTTTGAAGTGTTGTCTGGTTTCTGTGTGTGTGTGCGCGCACCATGTGCCTTGTTGTTTTGGCTGACTCTGCGAGAGAGTAAACAATTTTGTGAATTCTTGAATTGCAGATGAGGGCCATGTCTTCGATTGTAAGTTTCCCTCCTAAAAATCAAATAGAGAGAGAGCGAGCGGAGGA
Organism: Tenualosa ilisha; assembly: GCA_015244755.2. NCBI lineage: Eukaryota > Metazoa > Chordata > Actinopteri > Clupeiformes > Clupeidae > Tenualosa > Tenualosa ilisha. Next base: position 207,795 of record PYXC01002734.1, on the reverse strand, counting down.
TTGTGTGTGTGTGTGCATGTGTGTGTGTGTGTTTTGGAGGGGGGGGACGGGGTGCAGTGAGTGAGGAAAAAGACAGGGGGGCAGCAGATGGTGGGGGCCAGGGTCGTGCACCTGCCATTCTGAGCTCTGCTCACTGGCTAGCAGGCCCATCAGAGACCCCGACAATACGCTAATGACTGCACGCCATCTGCCGCGCACTCACAACAGGGGCCGGCCACATTTGTCCTTCAGAGAGAGAGAGAGAGGGAGAGAGAGAGAGAGAGAGAGAGAGGGTGTCTGCCCCTTTCAGTCAAGCTGAAGTTACCACTCATTGATGCTGTCTGATTTGGTTTCACTGTCAGCCTTTAGTTTCAAGCCAAGCACTTTCCACCCCACCCGCCCCACGCACACTCACACGTCCCTACCTCTTGCTACCCCCTACCCTCAAACAGATTGTCTTTTTTTTTTTTTAACAAGGGCTTCAATTAAAACTTAACACACAAGTCAGAGAGTGCCAGTCAGTATAGTCAAAGATCTCAACTCTACGTCGCCACTTCTTCCTCTCTCTCTCACTTACTTTCTTTCTTTCTTTCTTTCTTTCTCTCTCTCTCTCTCTCTCTCCCCTCCCTTCCCTGTGAGTCTGTGTTGTGATTGCTCTGCCTGAGTCATCGGGTGAGCCGTAGCTTCTGCGCGCAGGTGAATGTGCACGGTGTGTGTTTGTGAGTAAAGTAGGCCGGGATGTTCCCTTGGAGCGGAGGAATGGAGAGAAGGTGGAGTTGGGAGTTGTGTGTGTGTGTGTGTGTGTGTGTGTATTTGTGTGTGTGTGTGTGTGTGTGGAGGGGGGGGGGGGGGTAGGAAAGAAAAGAAACCACAACAAACCTTCAGCCATCTCTACATATAGCAGGCCCAGCTAAGCAGGATTACCCGACACCAAGGATTAGACATTGTTGAGCAGCTTTGTTTAGAGTCAGTGCAGGAGACCTCTCTCTCTCACTCACTCACACACACACACACACACACACACACACACAGACACATATACAGACACACACACACACACACACACACAGATGCATTATGAAACACATGTTTTTAAACATATATTATCACTGGCACATGTACACACCCTCTCCGTCTTGTACAAACATGTACCCAGGCACACCTACTCTTGCTATCTCATTGACTCCCACACATATATAAACACATACACACACACACACATCCATGAGCTTTTCCAGCAGTGCATTCTCCTCTCCTCTCCTAGTTGATGTGTGTGTTTGTGTGTGTGTTGCACAACCGTGCTGGTCAGGGCTTTGGCTAAAGCATGTCTGGAGGCTGTTGTTCCCCAGCAGGGATTTCCTCATGTAACACACTAGATCCCCTTACAGTCAGCCAAACCCAGGCTCAACCCACAGAAGCGGGGAGGTGTCAGACTACTGTGTGTGTGTATGCGTGTGCATGTGTGTATGTGTGTGTGTGTCTGTTTGGTCGCATGATGATAATGTAATTTTGCCCTTAAAAACAAGCACGTGCCTGTGTTAAAAGAACTCTCATCACGATACATTTTTACACACACACACACACACACACACACACACACACACATCGGCATGCATATGCAGAGGCCTTCAAGCATGCTGTGTGGCGGGGGAGGCTAATTGAGCTGCATGTGATGACTGTTGTTGTGAATGAGTGTATTCTTTCAAGCCAAGGACAGCAGAGGCTCTGTGCACACGTGTGAGTGTTGAAACGTTTGTGTGTGTGTGTGTGTGTGGGAGAGGAGCAAGTGGGAGGCTGAGCAGAGAAGTCATCTCAGGGATTGTAAATGGACTCGTTGTTGAGAGCCTCATTCAGGTTTTTTGGGTGAGCTGCATTGACTCACAGGAGGAGGGGGGGGGGGAGACCCAGCTCACAAGACCCGCTAATCACACTGAGTCTAGCAGCACTCCTGCAGCCATTATCATTACTGTTAGCATCTCTCTCTCTCTCTCTCTCTCACACACACACTCTCTTACTCTCACTCGCTCAGTCTCTCCTGTCAGGTGTCGTCATTTGATGGAGTGCTTTGATTAAAACTCCTGTAGGTTAACGACGCCTCTACTATTTGTGTCGGCCCACTTTGGAATTACTCCTTTAAATAATTATGCACAGGATGTTGTGTGTGTGTGTGTGTGTGTGTCTGTGTGTTTGTGTGTGTGAATGAGAGACAGAGGGAGATAAAGTAAGACCAAACAAAGGTGTTTTTTTTAAAGCACATTTACTGTTTACATTCAACTCATAGCATCAGAGTCTGTCAGATGACTTTCATTGGTGCAAGTGGCATCTGAAAAAAACATGGCGACTCGATTTCTTTTTTCTTTTTTTTTTCTTCTCCCTGTGGAGGTGAGCAGCTGTCCGTGCTCAGCACAATTTCAGCACTTAGCAGTTCCAACAGCTTGTTTACCCATGCGGAGTGATGGAGACAGGGAGAGATGGGTGCGTGGGGGAGGGGGGGGGGTGGGGGTGGAGGAAGAAAGCATTGAGGAGGCCTTCTTTCCGCAACTCAAGGTCAACAACAATCCCTCATTGATCTGATTTCTGCCCCCACAGTGCAAAAGAGACAGAGAGGGAGGGAGTGAGAGAGAGACAGATTGGATGGAAAAGAGAGAGAGAGAGAGGAAATGAGTGGTGTAAAGAAGCTGAGCTTGTGTGTGTGTATGTGTGTGTGTGTGTGTGTGTTGAGGGGTCTAGTGGTGAATAGGCCCGTTGTTGATGGCGGGGTGACTCTGCTCCTGCTGAAGCAGACTGTTGGTGGCCTCCCTGCATTGATCCCTCTG
>PYXC01002734.1:195000-202500 GCA_015244755.2 Tenualosa ilisha | reverse complement strand
GTGCAGAGGGGCTGTGTGTGTGTGTGTGTGTGTGTGTGTGTGTGTGTGTGTGTGTGTGTGTGCGCGTGTGCGTGTGTGTGTGTGTGTGTGTGTGTGTGTGGCCAAGGCAAAGGGGGCACTGAGTTCTCCTGGCCCAGAGCCAGCTCAGACCCTGCCTACGTGAGCGATGGGGAGAGGGGGAGGGGTGAGAGAGGGTTAGAGAGAGAAAAAGAGAGAGAGGGATGGGCCTGAGGATGAGTGGAAACCCTAACCCCCACCTCTCCTTATGATCCCCCTTTTCTCTTTCTCTTTTCCTGGCTGCCTCCTCCCTCCCTCCTGACAGAGATGGACAAACACATCAGTGAGAGAGAGAGAGAGAAAGAGAGAGAGAGAGACAACACATAACATGTGAGGCTAGTGGATGAGGTGATGAAGAATGACATGGAGAAAGAGGGAGGGGGGATGGGCACACTCACCTTTGAAGGGCCACTCCACTCCTTTCCTCCTCTTCTCCTCTCTTTCATCCCCTTGTTCCTCAAAAGTTCACAGAGAGCCCAGCTGCTGCATTTCCCACCTCCCTCAAAGTTAGCATTAGCCTGTGCTAAGACTGGAGTAATTGAGGCCTTTATAGTAGTTGCCTTTGCCCAATAAACGAGTCATCCATACAGTCAGTGGGAGGAACACAGATCATGACTCTGGGATAAAGGTCACCCTCTTCTTTTCTCTTCTCTTCTCTTCTCTTCTCTTTTCTTCCCCTCTCCCGCTTCCCTCTTTAGTCATGTTGAGCAACAAGGAGAGGGAAAGAGGGAGAAAGAGTTTGTCATGAAGGAGTGAGGGGCCTCTTGAAGGGGTTGGGGAGGTGGACGGGGTCAATCTGTCATTCACAGAGGCTTCCGCACAAACCCCTCCACACACACACACACACACACACACACACACACACACACACACACACAGAGAGACACACACACAACCCCTGTGGTATGCAGGGAAAGATGCAAACAAGTACACAGGGTCGGGGGTCGCCGCAGCAATCAGCTCCGCACTCCACTCCATGAGTCCTAGAGCAGACTCACTCACATCATGGCCGGTAGCACCGACAGGAGCAACCAATGTTCCACTGCCCACCTCACGTGGCCACATGTCCACATTCAACCCCAAGAGCCATTAGAACCATGATATTATGGTAGTGGTTGTGGCATTTAGGAAAGATTTCTTATTGAGATCAGTAAGATTGAAAGCATTTTTCTATTGATCTGTCTGTTTAAGTGTTTGTGAGTGTTTTATAAATGTGTGTGTGTGTGTTTAGGCACACTTGAGAAGCCTGTGTGCCAGTTGCATGGTGTGAAATACCGGTATGTGTGTGAGCGGCTGTGTGTGTGTGTTCCCAGCCCTCAGTGAAAGCACCTGCTGCTTCAGTTGCTACCAGCAAAAGAGCACATATTCCTTACTTGGTAAAGCAGAGAGAGATTGAGAGAGAGAGTGAGAGAGAGAGAGACAGCATAACCTTTTCCTTCCAAATGGCGTTCCCATTCTTGCGGTATAAATCATCAAATGACACTTACGTGCTCACAAACTCTCACCGAGATAAACACTCTACTCACATTTCTCATCAGAAAAAAGATGCATTGGTCGAACCGCAGAGGGGCTTCCCCTATTAATATTTTCATTCAAAAGAGAGAACAGAATCTATATGTGGTTGTGTAATGGTTGCTTTAAAAAACACATTGACATAATTAATCCACGTAGCGATGCCAAATGAAAATATATGAGAAAGGACTTAAAATTCATTGCATTTGTGTTTATTACAGTACTGCATTTGTGATGTCATTTAAAGGAATGGCAGCATACATCTGATTTGTTTCCACCTTAAAGGCCTAAAGAGTTCATTGGTCAAGTATATTAATGTGTTTCTCTCTCTTTCTTTCTCTCTCTCTCTTTTCAGATTGATCGGTTAAGGAGGAGTCCGCCCTCCCTCCCCTACCCAACACACTGCCCTGGCTGGACAGAGACTCAGAGAAGGACCTCCCCCACGCACCCAGACAGATGTATCCCCCAATCCTCTGCTGGGGCACCAATCTCTGACCTTCCAGAAGCCTTTGGGACTGCAGTTGTCACAGCAACACGGACAATTGACTCCCAACCCAAAAAGGACCCAATACCCCCACTCCACGCCCCTCTTGCTCCAAAAAAGGAGCTCAACCTCCTCCTGCTCCTCCTCACAACCCCCCCCCCCCAATCCAATCATCTGTCCAAATGGACCTCTGATGATCAGGAACTCTCTTGCTGCTTTTCAAATGAGATTTTGGACTCACAAGTAAACAAACAAACAAAAACACTTGTGGGAAAAAAACAGTGAGGTACAAAATGGTACATCCATATAGATTTATGATTTGCTCCTAATGGATAGGGTTGATTTTAAAGTCATTATTATTATTATTCCTGAAGTATATTCCTTTCCTACTGGTTTCATCACTCATTTGGACTGAGGAGGGGGATAACACCTCTTCTCTACAAAATCCTGTGAATCTAGGTTGAAATGAGAACATACATACGCACACACACAAACACGCACGCACGCACACACATACACACACACAAACACAAACACACAGTACAAACAGATGCACAAACGCACACACGCATACACACACCGTCTGTCTCTTAGCACACGGCATGTATTTATTTATTTATATGTGTGCAATTACACACGTGTGTATGTGTGTGGATTTACATGCATGTGTGTGGTCACAGCGCTGCAACTGAGGTGACATTTCAGATACATCTATCTATCTATGACTATATATCTGTCTATATATCTATCTACATAAATATATATATATACCCCAACAAATTCAGTAAGCAGTTGCTTGAAAACCCTACCTCAGAGTGAGCCAGGTTATAACTCATGTATGAGAAAAAAAGAGTATATATTGGAAAAATATAACTAATTTATTTTCAGAGGTGAATGTTTTTTTTTTTTCTAAAACACCAATCCAAAGCCTTATTGACTCTTCTGTAAAATAGTGTTCTTTTTTTGAAGATAATGATTCATATGGACCTAGACAAACACATACACATACAGTACTTGCAAAGAAAGATATACCATTGGTCATGAAAGTGAATGTCATGTACTGGTAGTTGGACCCAGCACCTCTAGATATATGGGTGTGTGTCTGTGTATTTGTGTGTGTATATATATATATATATATATATATATATATATATATACATACACACATATATATACACACACACACACACATACATTTAGCAAAAGTGGACTTTCGATCAAAGATTTCTTATATAAATACAATAGTTATTATTTATAATTATAAAAAATACACAATATTTATGTGATTTTTTTTTTTAAGTAGTAATATTTATCACCACTCTCAAAGGTCACGAAAGGAATTTAGGTAGCGCTTGGCCAGTGGGCTGACTCCTCTGGAGTGAGTAGCTGTAGAGAAGGCGTTAACGCTCAGAGAGAACACCTAGATCTTTCCACGCCACTACACCTACTCACCTGCGTGCACACTGCCCAGGCCACTCTGCCACAACCTAGGCACATCTGGACACTTTAGACTGTAACCTTATAACCTTGATCTGCAAAAATGCACCCACCTAACCCAGCCCTCTGGTGATTTTACCCATTATTCCTTGTCCACTGGAGACCATTCAGGCCTCAAGACATCATCACCATACGCTGGTGAATGATGATGGGAGAAACTCATTCTGTCATTCTCTGTCTCTCTGTCACTCACACACACATACATACACACACACAGACACACACTCGCACTCATACTCCTCAGCACAGATTTCAGGGATGCTTTTCTGAGGCTTGAAAACACCACTGCTGCTCCATTTTGGCTAGACGTCTCCAAAAACATGGACAGACTCATTTGTAAACAAATAAAAACAACAGACAAAACAAAACAAACAAAAAACAATGCTTGGTCTTGCACTTACAAACTCCGTAGATTGTAAAACACAAGACACATTTGAATGTAGAGCTTTTCAGCCAGCTCCACCTGAGACAAATGGACAAACAAAATGAAAACAAAACAGACACGACACGACACAAAACAGACACAACACACAAAGACATCATCAAAAAATATATAAATATAAATAAATAAATATATATATAAATTGCTTCAAAATGAGAACGCTTCTGACACACACTTTGTGTTTTCCGTGTAACGTTTGCCTAAAACTTGTATATACTGTACAATACAGAGAATGCAACTGAAAGGTTGTCATGATTTTTTGAGTGTTTTAAGTTAAAAGATAATAACTTATGTCTTTTCTTTTGTACATAAATGTTTGAATGAATGAATTCCCCTCAAACAACTGAAGCACTAATGAAGGTACTTGCCAGACCCCTGTTTGGTTTGGTATGGTATGTTTTTGTTAGCTTTGTACGATAAATGCCACTATAAAAAATATTTTATAATGCTGTAACATTGAAAAAAAGGAGGTACATTTTCACTTATTAATACGACGGACGTAAATCTTGCTACATAGGTGCAATCCACCGATAGCATATGCAATATTTACACTTTTTTAAAAGATTAGTTTACAGGAAAGAACCAAATGTCTAAAAAGATGTGTATTAACCTGTTGAAGCCTAAAACTTTTTTTTTGTTTTGCTGTGCACATTTTTTCTGCCAACTTTGAGAGAGAAAAGTGTATTTTGTGTTCTTTTTTGCTATTGGGACTCTAACAGCGATTTTATCAGTGTTTTCATTCTGAATCTGTATGTAATATTTTTTCAGTATCAAAATGGTTGAATACTTTTTGAGGCCTGACTGATTCTGCTGTGTCTTCCATTGTACATATGTCATATAACTTGCGCATTGTGATGCTACTAAGAATAATTTAAAACCCCGCCCTAGTGTAATTAGTCCTGCTTTAGATCTGTATTGATTCTGAATTAGTCACATGCAATAAAAAGTAACATTATTTAAGAAATTCCACAAATCTTTCTCTCTGTGTGTTCTGTCCGGGTCCCAAATGTTGACCTCCTTCTCTCCCTGATGCAGACAACAGATGTTTTTGTACATGGCCCACTACCTCACTCACCCCCCAAATACTCACAACACACACACATACACACACACACACACACACACTACTTTAGGTCATAAAGCTTCCACTCCAACTCATTCAAGAATAAGCCTCTCCCTACTCCTTCTAGTCTCAGGTGCTGATGACGTCTGTTTTTCCCTTTGTCTACTTTCGTTCCCAGTCTGTGTGTGATTTGAGCAGCGCCGAGGCCGTTTGGATTTCAGAGACAGATGACATTTAAGAGCTTAATCTATGTTTCAAACAAACTCGACGTTAGCGAGCGGCTTGACGAGACTCCAAAGGTCAAAGGATCATTATGTTTTTTTCCCATCCATCCCTGCAATCAGACGGACTAATCTGCATTGTCTCCTAGACTGTTGGCCAATACATAATTGCCTAATGAGATTATTATTTTACGCCCTCGGCCATATGTGGAAAGATTATATATTCTCACACGCATGCTAATTAAAATGGTAATTAAGGCTGGAATGGGGGTGAGATTGGACTGTCTTCTTATAATGGCTGATGGCTGGGGGAGGGGAGGGGGATGGGGAGGGGGAGGAGCCAAGAACACAGGAGACAGATCAAAATGAAACAAAACAAAAGACAGGGTCCTCCTCTGTGTTCCTTTAAAAGCCTTAAAACACTGTACATTTAGTTGTTGATATTTATGATAGCTTTGGTATTTCTTAAAATGTCTGGATTTACACAGAAAGGCAGGTCTTTTTTCATTTAATTTTAATTTCCAGGCCTGTTGTCTGTCATTACACTGCATTCACCACATTTTCTCCAACAATGAAGAAGTGTTGTGGGTTTCACAAACTCTTACATGTCATAATCAATCTTATTTACTTATATTATTCAAATACACACAATAGTTTAGTATATAATGCTGATTTATTGTATGTTAAATATTTTATATTAGGTATTACATGCGTTGTGTGTGTGTGTGTGTGTGTGTGTGTGTGTGTGTGTATCGGTTGGTTCAGGAGGCTAGTGAGGACACAGTGATGGCACGTGTGTGTGTGTGTCACATCACTCACGTCCTCTGCAGATCACACACAGCTCATTTAGGCCAATTAAGCTGCCTAATTGATCTCCTTAAATAATAAAAGGTAATGGGGGATGGAAACGCCTCCACAGGTTTCCTCCGGAGTCTGACAGGACTGAAGAAAAAGGAGGAGAGAGAAGAAGCTCTCCTTATCGTCTGTCTCCTGTGCAGTGTGGTGTGTGTGTGTGTGTGTGTGCTCTGTTTATGTGCATCTCTGTGCAGTGTGCGAGTTTGTGTGTGTGTGTGTGTGTGCGTGCGTGTGTGTGTGTGCTCTGTTTATGTGCACCTCTGTGCAGTATTCCTGTTTGTGTGTGTGTGTTGTGTGTGTGTATATGTGCTCTGTTTATATGCAACTCTGTGTGTGAGTGTGCATAAATTTGTATGTTTCTCTCTCTCTCTCTCTCTCTCTCATACACACACACACACACACACAAACACACACAGACACTCTTTATATGTGTGTGTGTGTGTGTTTGTAAGTGAGAGTGTGTGTGTTTCTTCCCTGCCACATTTGGACGCAGAGCCTTGTCATTATCCGCATGTGTGCATCACATTTCTCTAGCGAGGAAATGAGAGGCATCCATGGCATGTTAATGCTCTTACAGGATTAAGTGGAGACCATTACACTGAATATTCATTTGAGGAGGGGCTAAATTTAGCAGCAGTTTCAGTTTCGCTTGTCTAGTTTAGGTATATGTGAGCATGGAGGCTAAAGTGGATCCAAATGACTGAGTTACACTTAAGCAGGAGCACACTGTATCTGCTTACTGAGGACTCACAACGCTGCTTGTGTCTGTGGGCTTGATTGACATACACACACTCACACACACACACACACACGCACACACACACAAACACACATGCATGCACGCGCACATACACACACATGCGCGCGCACACACACACACACGCGCACATACACACTCACAAACATACATGCATGCATGCGCACACACACACACATAAATAAAAAAAAATCAAATTAATCGCAATAGAAAATTTAAGTTAATCACGATTAATCACAATGAATCACACAGTTACTGTAAAGTTCACCCAACATGAAAGACTGTAGTTGACACAGGTTGCCTATGACAGGGGTGCTTAGGGGTGACCGACCACAGGATTTTTTTACCCCCCCTCCTGTGCTCACATCCCATGTGTGCAAGTTCTGCACATTCCCCCCTGCTTCTGATCTACAATGGTTTGGCCTTTGCCTTGTATTCCTCAGTGTGTCCGTCAGCTCTTTTATAAGTGCCATATTATGAAGCATCTACAACCGGCATTGTGCTGCTTGCATTCAGCATCAATGATCTTGTGATGACGTTGATGACGTAATGATGACGTTGTCTTGTCGTTGTCATTTTTCTGTTATGGTTCTGTGTCGAGTGTGTCTGTGT
>PYXC01002734.1:187500-190000 GCA_015244755.2 Tenualosa ilisha | reverse complement strand
ACTGCCGACACAGATACAAAGTCCCAATGTTCAGCACACCTGCTCAAACTTTGCCTCATGTAACCCACACTAAACACACACACACACACACACACACACACACACAGACACAGACACACACACAATCTCCCACAAATTTAGACAATCACATCTAAACAAACACACAATCACACAACCACTCAATTGCATGCCTACACATGCATGTCCACACAGAAACACAATCTCGCACACAAGAAGGCCAGAGGGTGTAGTACTCTTTTGATTGTGTGTGTGCGTGTGTGTGTGTGTGTGTATGTCTGTGCATGTGTGTGTGTATGTGTGTGTGTGGCTGTGAGTCTGCATTCTCTAGGGATTGTGTGGCACAATCACGGGTTACGTAAAAGCCGTCCGGTCCTGCTGATGCCCTACATCTCACCCACATCAACATGTTTACCAGCACAGTCGCTCTTCCTCTTTCTCTTTCTCTCCCTCTCTCTCTCTCTCTCTCTCTCTCTGTCTTGCTCTCTCCATCTCTCTCTCCATCACTCTCTCTCTTACTGTCTGTTCTTTCTCTTATATTCAAAGTCAAGTAGTTCACTGGTACAACTGCTCAAATACAGTGTTGCAAATTTACCAAAGGATAGCATAATAGATTGCGTGAATTGAATGCAACAGTGCTACATTCAGTGCAACACACACGCGCGCGCACACACACACACACACACACACACACACACACACATACGCACACACACACACACACACAAGCACACACACACACACACACATACGCACACAGAACTCAGAACTCTCTCTCTCACACACACACACACACACATACAGAGGCTGCCTGCTTATGCATGTCAGTAACTGAATGGCATTGGAGATGCCAAGTCCTGAGCCATTAAGCAATGTTGACACACAATTTGTGATATTTTTGGTTGAAATGGCAGAGATTACGCCCTCTTTTGATATCAGATTATTGATACATTTCCTAAAACACAAGTCTAAAACAGACTTGGCTGGCTACAGCCATGAGGAAAAACATGGTTTCATGTCATTTCAACGTCTGGTATCTGCTCCATCTCTTGGCAACAAAACCTTAGGTGCTTTGTCAACCTGACACGCAAGTTGACAAAGCAGCATGCTGAAACTTCATTTACTTAAGACTGATCTTCAGTGTCTGTGTTGTCAAGAGTGTTTGGATCATGACACACTTTTTGATCTAATGTGTAAAGGGACTTGGACTTGGAGCTGTACAATGGACACTGCTAGTCTATGTTCTAACTCTTTTACTCATATTATGTGAAGTATAGTGTGTGTGTGTGTGTGTGTGTGTGTGTGTGCATATGTATGTCTGTGTGTGAGAGAGAATTTGCATGCGTTTTTTGTTTTTTTTGATATAAGAATGTGTGCTAAATCAGGGAAAGTCTTTGTAAATCAGTGGAGCAATCATCTAACCCTATGTCCTCACATTCAGATGCTCAAACCGTCCCTTTCTGAAGCCTTCGTGTTCCAATATAAACATGCCACAGAGACTGAGAGCCACGTAAACAAACCCTGCCCTCTTTGGATCCTTTCAGCCAGTCGTCCATCCATCCGTGCCTCATATTTCATTCAGCCACTTTTACTCAATGACTTCCTGGTAAACACCAACGTTCCAGCGTAGAGCTCGGTAAACAGACCCACGCCCCTCTCCGCCGCCGGCACGGCAACCCAGCTGGAGGATACGAGCACTTCCTATTCAATATTTGTCGGGCAGTATCCCATCAGGCGAAGGGTGGTGACGGCTGGCAGGTGTATGCATGTGTATCTGTGAGTGTGTGTATGTATGCGTGTATGTGTGTGTGTTCTGGTGTGTTTGACAATGGTGTGGCTGTTTAGCTGCAGTGTGGTGTGGTGCAGTGCTTCTTGTGAGTGTGTCAACAGTCGAACAGGAGAGAGAAAGAGAGAGAGAGAGAGAGAGAGAGAGAGAAAGACCCTCAGGCTAGAACCCTCTGCAGTCTTACCTGGTATAAAACAACCTCTTATATGTAAGCAATATTACAAGCAAGATTTTAAATGTAGCACCACTTGAATTTTACTATATCCAGTGTATATGGCTGAAATGACAATAAAAACCACTTGACTTGACTAGCCAATCATGAAGCCAGTTCATGGCAGTGAAGTCTTTGAGGGTGCATGGCTTAGGCCTTGTCTAAGATTGGGACTCAGCTCAAGAATTAGATGTCTGTGTGTGTGTGTGTGTGTGTGTGAAGGCAGTCCCAGGGAAGCAGCCTTCAAAGCCAAGAGCAGAGTTCTTCCCTGTTCCCCATTGCCTACATGCCTTGCCTAGGGAGCACATGGAAACGTCCGCCATATGTCTGTATACAGATTCTAGAAATGCCTAGGATGAATATTATTTATAAAACACCACCAACAAAGACCCAAACATGTTTATTGGAGTGTCACTGATGAAATCTGACAGGCAAATTGACAAACCAGAAGTAAACATTCTTGTCCCGAAGGCCTTTATTAAAGG
>PYXC01002734.1:180000-182500 GCA_015244755.2 Tenualosa ilisha | reverse complement strand
CATGTCATCCAATCTAGTAAGTTCTTGAAAGTGAACTACAACTTATCCAGCCATGTCAGTTTGGTTTCCTGTATCTGTATCAGACCAAATTCCTACCTTTTCACCATAGAACACTTTGTGCCCCTTTAAATCACCCATGTATTCAGTTTTTTTTGTGTTCAAATGAAAAGCTCTTTTCCAAAACGCTATATGTCAATTTTCAAAATATTAAAAAGTGATTGTTTTTACTGTGCTTCTCCGTTAACATCAGTAAAATCACCGTTTTGTTGTTAAAGTTGGGGAAGAGCAAATCAGATAACATTAACCCAATTGCAATTGTCCCAATATTACCTGAAAATCAACTTTCAAGATTTATGAAAATTGCATGTCAGTGGCTTTTATAGTATTTTGAAAAAAGAGCTCTTCAAATATTATCCACCTTCAGGACCACATTACTATGGAACGCAGTGACTAGCTCAGGCTAGTGACTTGCTAAGTGACTCACATGTGACTAGAGCAGAGTTGGAGTTTTTATGAGTTTTGGTGGTCTAATGAGTGGATCTTTTGACATACTGATGGCTGGGCACTGGTCCACTGATGTACCTACCAGAGAGCTGGGCTTAACACTAGGCATCAGCAGGAAGCAGTGGGCATAATGGAAATGGCGACTGCCTGACTACTAATGGTCATGGTAGAGTTCTTGCAGAATTGTGAAGAAGACACACACACATATGTATGCTCACACAAACACACACACAAGCACACACACACACACACACACACACTTACACACAAAGAGAGAGAGAGAGAGAGAACGAAAGAGACAGAGAACAAGCAAGTGGGGTTAATTACTCAACAGTGTGTTATGCAATGGTAGCAGACATTTCACACGTATGTACAAAGACATACAGCCCGGTTCACAGGAACATATACACATACTGTTATGAGCAAGTACACATGAACCTACTGACATATGAGAGGGGAGGCAAACAAACAAAACACAAACACACACACACACGCACACACACCACACAGACTCACAGACACTTACATTCCTTACACTATATGCTCACAGACACCCCTTCCACTCAAATGCACACACACATGCATGCACATGCACACACACACACACACACACACACACACACAAAGCATGCCCCACCCCACCCCACCCCAACACACACACATGCACACACAGTATACCCCACCATACACGAACACACACACACTTCTCACACAGCTCGCAATTGCATAATGTGGCTAAAGGCATTTCTCCGAGTGTGTGCGAGAGAATCTAATCAGACTTTACAGTTCATCTACTTAGGGGAGCGAGTTTACAGTTGACCATCTGCCTGCACAGCATGCATGCTCATCACAGCTGAACTCGAGGCAAACCTTGTCCCTACTCTTGCAAACTAGAAAAAGTACATACTACCACACATAGTACACAGAGTATAGGTCTCATATATCAACCTTATCAGCATTTTTGTTTTGTTTTGTTTGTGCCAAAGAGTTGCGCCCAGGGGAACAATGTTTATTTCTAATCAGGGTTTCTCCTAGATGAAAGACCCAGTCTCTGCCTTGTGTTTGGTTTAAGCTGGTTGTAGGTGAGGGCACTTTGTTGCTGTTGTGTTGCCATGGAGTTTCCGTGGCATTGCACATTCTGTTTGCACAGACAGAGAGGGTGAGAGAGGCACAGAGAGAGAGAGAGAGAGAGAGTAAGAAGGAGAGGAAGAGAGAGAGAGAGAGAGAAAATGAAAGAGGGAAAGAAAGTGGGAGAAGGAGGGGAGGGGAGTGCATGGACACGTTAGTTTCCATGGCAAGAAGGCTTTGATGGCAAAGCATTGCCTAACGACAGTTTTAGACACTAAGGCCTCTGGAAGAGATAGACGGAACTGTCTCTGGTGAGAACACGCCGTAACAGAAATAAAATGAAAGGCATACAACTGATGGGGATGATTCCAAAGATACACACACACCCACACCTACACACCTACACACACACACACACACACACACACACACGCGAGAACGATAATCAACCATTTGCCAATTTGAGGCATGCCATTCAACTTTCTCTATTCCAATGCAAAGTGAAGTGAAATGGAAGGGAACTCAGTGTGCTGTGTGCTTTTTTGTTTTGCTTTGTGTGTGTATGTGTGTGTGTGTGTGTGTGTGTGTTAGCATTTGAGTATGTGGTGTGTGTGTGTGTGTTTGGAGGAAGAGAAAGAAGGCAAGATGGGTATCTCCTTGGTTCATGATGTCATGAATGAGCGACCAGTTGAATTTAATTAGGTCCTGCACAGAGAGCACCCCCTTATGAAGCCTTTTTATGAGGCCACTTTATGGGATTCTCCTCAAAGCGCGCACACTTTCTCGCTCCCATCCACACACACAGACATACACACACACACACACACACACACACACACACACATGCTTGCACATCAGCACCTATCAAAGCATACATAAATCAGTTGCTCATAAAAGGAAAAGCTCATATTATTAGTGTAATACCTCC
>PYXC01002734.1:167500-177500 GCA_015244755.2 Tenualosa ilisha | reverse complement strand
CACTCTCTCTTTCTCCCCCCTTCTCCTTTGTGTTACTCCAGTAATCTATACCTGGATGGGCGCCAGCTGTCTTTGCAGGCTTCTGCGTCAAGACAGAAGTGCAAAAACAACAGGAAAAAAATGCTACTTAATGCACATGTACACACACACACACACACACACACACACACACACACACACGCACACGCACACGCACACATGCACACACACACACACAAAGACACACACACACACACACACACAAGTATAGTACTCCACTGATAACTTAGCCATGCGTAAGGACACATTTCAGCCAAACAGAGCCAGAACTGATAACTGTGTGTGTGTGTTTCCATCAAGACACGTGGCCACACAGTCAAGATGTGTGTGTGTGTGTGTGTGTGTGTGTGTGTGTGTGTGTGTGTGTGTGTGTGTATGTGTGTTTGTGCATGCGTGCGTGGGTTTGACCTTCCAGTAATTTTGACCTCTTAGAACAAAAAAAAACAAACAAACAGAAGGTCAGTCAGTTTTACATCTCCTTGGCATCTTCTTGGCCCCAGAAACAAACACACACACACACACACACACACACACATATACAGTCAGAAAGTCAGAATGCGCATGCAACTTGAACTATAGCTAATATCTTTATTAGAGAAAACAGTGCTTGACCTTTCTCTGCTGTCCATTGCAAATCAAAGCCAAATTGCTATAATTTCAGCTCAATTTGAATTAATCAACTTAGGGTCATGAAACATTTTAAAGATGGAGACCTTTCAAAGATAAACCAATGACTACCTTAATGACAAACACTGGATGCATGAAGCACACCAGTGTGTCTTTCACCTGCATCTGTGCCTTTCCATCAGAACCACGTCATTCTTCATTGTTCAAACTTTGAATAATTGGACACAGTTAGTGTCTTGCTGTTAGGAACAAAGTGCGGTTGTAACTTGTGTGGGCATGATTTTGGGAGAATAATTGTGTGTTTGTGTGTGTGTGTGTATGTGTGTGTGTGTGTGTGTGTGTGTGTGTGTGTGTGTGTGTGTGTGCGTGCATGTTTTTGCGGCATTATGTGCATTGAAAGCAGCAATGCTGGCGTCAGAGCAGTTGTCATGGTAACTGGAGAATGTGTTTTGGTCGGGGTAAAGGGGCCACTGTTATTGTGTTATTGCTTAAAATGGACCTGGAAACCACCGAGAGAGAGGGGGAGAGAGAGAGAGAGAGAGAGAGAGAGAGAGCAATAAATTGAGGGGAAAAGTGGTTCACGCACCACCTGCAAGTGTTTGGCCAGGATTCAGCTATGCTTCAGTGCTGTGGGCTGGATGCAGTAGCCAGGGGCAGACATGGGGGGTGTCTGAGTGAGTCAGAAAACTTTTAACATCACACACAGACACATAAACAGACAGAGAAAGAGAGAGAGAAAGAGAGAGAGACAGAGAGAGAGAGAGAGCTTTTTTTTTAAAGTTGCAGTTGCTGCCTCCTCTTTTCTCCTCCAAATTTCAAGAATTTGGTCAAAACTTTCTCCAAAAAAACAAGGGGGCCTGGGGGTCCATCGTGCGGCAGAAGCGTGTGTTCTGAGCAGCGTGTACGAGCTCCTATCTTCTGCTGTCACCACGCACCCTTATTTGTGTGGCTGTGAAACGGAGCGCGGTGTTCCTGAGGAGAGCTACAAATTAAAAGACGCCGATTAGGTGGCAGGCGGGGGGCTCTGCTTGGGTAGCACACTCACACACACACTCTCACACACACACACACACACACACACACAGGGCAGAGCTGTCCCTCAGCTAGGGACGCTGCGTAACCATCTGCCCGCTGCCTGTCATCACACAGGGCTGGAGAGAAAGAACACTGTGTGGTTTTATAGCACGGTGTTCCTATTAAACACACACACCGTGAATATGTGCAGGTACACAAACTACTCTTTAGCAAGTATGCAAACTTTCTGACACACACACACTCTAACACATACACAGTTATACAAATGTCAGACACACACACACACACACACACACACACACACACACACACACACACACACACACACAGACACACACACACACACACGTCACCCCTCTCAAATGTCAAGCTGCATAAGGACGGGAAGAGTTGGGGAACTACCTGCAAAACTTTTGGCAAACGTTTCCTCCTTCAGAGAACAACAACAGAAACACAGTTGGAATTGATAACTTCATATCTGCACCTGGTGTCTGCAGCCTGTTTTTGTAACTTCTGATTGGTCAGATATGTAATGACCTTTCCCTGACTCACTGATCAAGAGTTCCTGATTGGCCCTCTGAGGCATTTGTCCCATCATAGATGTTGTGTCAGTTTGCCAAGGCGTTTTTTTTTATTATTATTTGCTGAGCGTAAACTGTTTCCTCCGGCCTCGTTACCTGCCCCCAAACATTCCATTCATGGAAAACAACGGCTGTTGACAGAGGGACATGTCCTAACCATGTGACTGAAGAGGGAAGGTCAGAGAACACCTGATAGGTGAAAGGAAGGGAGTGTGCGTGTGTGAGAGAGAGAGAGAGAGAGGAGAGAGAGAGAAGGAGGGAGAGAAGGAGAGAGGGATAGAACGAGAGTATGCTTTGTAATGGCACCATAGGCAAGCAGCACCATAACGCTCTTACATTATCGTAACACAGTTGACCTGATTGTACAGATGAATTCATACCCATTGAACTGATAAATGCAATTAGAACTACAATGTGAGCTAAAGACCACTGACATATATATATATATATACATACATATATATATATATATATATATATATATATATATATGAGAGAGAGAGAGAGAGAGAGAGAGAGAGAGAGAGAGTTGATGAGAGTTTGCAGCATGTGTGTAATAGGCAAGGTGAGCAGTGAGATCAGGTATTCAGTGACTCCGTCAGCTGATTGGGCCGGTAGCATTTCTGGCGCAGTTTGGGAGTCTGTATTTGGGTGTGAAGACACAGTGTTCCCTCACAGGAGCTGATGAAACTTGAGATGTGTAAACAAGTAGAATGAGGTGAGAGAGAGGAAGAGAGAAAATTCTCTTGAGGCTTCAGAAGCTCAATGCATCTTGTGCTTGCACATCATAATACAAAGTTCTTGTAAAAGTTCTCAGTAACACTTTAGATTAGGGTACACATAGTCACCATTAACTAGCAGCTTATTAACATGCAAATTAGTAACATACTAGCCATTTGTTAGTCATTACAAGTCACTTATAAATACCTTATTTTACATGACTTTATTCTACCCATAACAGACCATTAATTAAGAAGTTCTCCAATATAAACTCAGAATTACTGTTTATTTGTAGTTAGTAAGTTAGTTGTTTATGAATTATGATCTTAATATGCCTAATATGGTTAGTATGGAGCTTATAAAGCGGTGGTATGACAGGAACAGTTATTCTCACTCAATAATATTTAGAAAAGATGGTCTATTCATAGGAACAAAACCCAAAACTACAAGAACCTAATAGTGTTCAAATATGTCCTAATTACATCTTTTTGACTGAGGATAACTATTCCTGAGAATAACTGTTCCTGTTGTACTACCACCTTATAAGACCCTTACTGAGCAAAGCATATTGAGATCATAATTCATTTGCAACAACTATTTTACTTACTATGAATAAGCAGTAATTAGGAGTTTATGTCAGAGAAATTCTAGTTAATGGCCTACTATGGGTAGAATAACATCATGCAGAATAAGGTATTAATAAGCAACTTGTAATGACTTACAAATGTTATTACAATTTGTAATTACAAATACTTATGTTATTATTTGCATGTTAATAAGCTGCTAGTTAATGGTGAATATCTGTACCCTAATCTAAAGTGTTACCAAGTTCTCTGTAATTATTCTTTCCATTCACTCATTCATTCATATTATCATTATTACTATTAGTAGAAGTAGTAGTAGTAGCATTGTAGTTGTAGTTGTAGTGGAGAGTAAGCTAAGGCAGGGGTAGTGGGGATGTGAGGATAAAACTCAAGGACATAAGTGTGTGCGTGTGTGTGTGTGTGTGTGTGGTCTAAATCTATTACCGTGTCTGCCTATGGTATTGGACCTTGCCTTTTGTGTCTTGTTTCAATCAGCCTCTTCCTCTCTCCCTCTCCCTCTCCCTCTCACTCCGCTCTATGCTATCTGGGAGGGCAGTGGGCCCCACTAACACACTGACACAGATTCACAGTCTAAGGCACCTTCCTCCCCAATCCCCCACAATGATAAGCAGCTAACAACTACATATAGATAGAAAGGCTGTCAAAATTGATTCTCTCAACACAAGGTGTGCAAAACACAAGGCCCCAGAAAAATGACAGATGCCTCCCAAGAGGTTCTTCCCTTCCTCTCTCTCTCACTCTCTTTCTCTCTCTCTCTGTCTGTCTCCCTCTCTGGACAATGGATTCTCCTTTCTATGTTGCTGTCTGGCTCTGAAGGAGCAAATCAATTACTTTTTTTAATAAGGGTTCCAATTAGCCTGGGTGCATTGGGCTAAATATAATCCTTACTGCCATGATCCAATAAATGCAGGGCCTCCATATGACCCCTGTCAGCTGAGCCCCGGTGTGACGTCAGGTTGCTGCTATGCTGTTGATCATAGATGAGAGAGAGAGAGAGAGAGAGAGAGAGAGGGAGAGAGGGAGACCTTATAAGACAGCACACAAACACACACATATACACACACACACACATACAGCGCACACAATCTATAAATGTCAGCCATTGTTAACCTACCTTTCAGGCTCCAGCCCTAACATTCTGCACTCAATGAAAATGTCGCCTGATTTAACTAAAGTGTTTTTTCTTTATTACTTTCTTTTCTCTTCCTCTCTCTCTGTCCTCAGGCCTGAATTCTTGCGGCTCAAGCCTTCGTCTCAAGGTTGCTCTCCCATCACAAAGGTGGATGTGCGTCATTGCTGGCGGGGCACAAGGACCATGAGGAGGACATAAGTGGCACAAGAGAAATATATATCCTGCAAAGTTCAGTACTGGAATAACACCACGTATACAAGACTGAAGGACAGGAAAAGCACCTTTCTATCTCTGATAATACTTTTGTACTGTTTTTTGTCCCTGATCATTTTCTTCCCTGACAACTCAAGCAGGGAAGCTATTTTGTAACACAAGGCTTATTTAAGAAACTCTGCTCTTTTCTAT
Organism: Tenualosa ilisha; assembly: GCA_015244755.2. Taxonomy (NCBI): domain Eukaryota; kingdom Metazoa; phylum Chordata; class Actinopteri; order Clupeiformes; family Clupeidae; genus Tenualosa; species Tenualosa ilisha. Next base: position 172,356 of record PYXC01002734.1, on the reverse strand, counting down.
TTATAGCAATGTCAATGACCGCTTCTAGTGACCACAATCTATGAGCCAGTGGATAGGAATGGCAAAAAAATGCTCAAACTCCACAATATGGACCGCAATCTTAAGAGAACAGTTCAGGCTATGATGGGCTCACAATATTGAACAGAAGAACTATGACAGCGGCAGGCAGTCTAACCATATGGAGGAATTTGAGAAAAAAATGCTTTACATTTTAATAACAAGGAGACCAATTGTTAACTTCACTGAGGTTTTTTTAAAGTAGTAAATGATCATATATTTACTTCATTTTTTTTAAAAAAAAGTTGAAATAAGTAGGTGACAGGTCGAGTTTAGATGGCAAAACATTTTTTTTCCTGTGTAGCTTGCACCTTTTCCTCCTAAACTATGTGTGGCATTCCTTCAGTCCAGTCCTTATCTTAATGCATTGTTCGTGTTCTCTCTCCTATGACCACTCTATTGAAACAGGCAAGCTGGCGTGCTAATAGCCTAAAACAAACAACGAGCGACAGTGAGCTTATGCAATGCTTTTTTTCCCCCAATCTCCCTGAGATGGAGATGTTATCCAACAGCAGGTGTTGACGTCGCTCTGTCCGTGGTGTGTACACACAGGCATTGTTTGAGCACACAACAAACACTCTGCACCTCTTTAGTTCGCTGGCTAAACTCCGTGTGTGCAAACGGAAGAAAAGTTCAACCGAAAAGGCCACTCCACTCGTGACTGAAGTGGCGCCTGTTCCTGGGCACTGGCGTAGGCCTCTACGCAAGCAGGATCGTAGACGTCACGTGTGGATCGTCAATGTTTTGCTAATGTGTTGGTGTGACATAGAACCCATTGACCCATTGTAAATCATGCACAACAAACACAGGTCCTGCGGTTGGATGGATCTTCAACAAACAGCAGGATTTAGTGGACATGAACTATGTCCATATACTCCCAAGTTCACCTTATCCCACAGTGCATACCGGCTTTTCTCTTTTGCATTGCTTTTATTCCTTTGAGGTTTGTTCATCAAAAATGACCCATCAGTAAGTTTGCTACTGTTTGTTTGCATTTGATGTTCACAGGATGAGACTTACTTCGAAGTCCACCATGTTTTTCTTTGAAATCTTTTGCCCAGAGATACGGGAATCACGTCAGTATTGCTTCAGACGTTATCACAGTGACTTGTTTTCTGTTGACCAGTCCTAAAACAACAGTTAGGTTAGGCAGTCTCGTGTCTCGTGTGCACCTGTCACTGTGTTCAGGGTAAACATTGTGACAGTGCGAGTGTATCTTACAACACTCACAAACAGCAACAAGGGGTTTACTGTATAGTAAGTCTGCAAAAACAAATGCCTCACTGGAAGAGTTCACTGTGTAAGGGGTCGGTTGCAATATGAGGAGGTCAAAGGTTAACATGTCCATGATGCTGTTGCAATGTTATCTTTAGTTAGTGATATAAGGGAGCACTCATCTTTAAAAATGAGCTGCTATCAAAACGTCATATGTTGGTTACTACACTCATGAAAGAGGTAAAAAAAAAATAACTTAATGGGCTCTAAATCCAGCGGTTGCCAGTGACATAAATTGAATGTAATAACATTCAAATAAATGAGTCAACAGTGATACATCACCTAGCCTAACTGGATGAGTTCAGTTAATTTTTCAGTATAACGATTTGTTATATAGCTACTTTCTACTGATCGAAATGGCTGTTACTTCATACACAAAACCCATTTCCTGTGCTGTTAGGATCGCAGATAAGATCCCCCCACACGAGGGTAATATTTTCACCTCAACGCTGCCATATTGCAGGTTCCCTTAAGGCTCACCCACGCTTAATGTAGCAGAAGCACTTTTAGGAACCACAGTCACCATGATTGATTAGAGCTGCTTGTGGGCGTCTGATTATGTGTGTGTGTGTGTGTGTGTGTGTGTGTGTTCATGTGCATGTCCCAATATGTGCATTTGTGCAGGCTGCTCGCTAGGCAAAAGATCCATTACAGCATCAATCCACATGAACATTATCCCTTGCTGGAAGTGAAGAATACCCCACTGTCCCAAGCACTGTTTACTCAGATCCCAATGCCTTAGACTGTATCGAGCAGACAAACTGTCACCTGAGTGTGTATGTGTGTGTGTGTGTGTGTGTGTGCGCACATGTGTGTGCGTGGATGTGGGTGTGACAACAGGCTGGCTGGAGTCACAGCTGCGACGCCTGCTGCATACTGATGAGGTTTGAGTGTTTTTGTGTGTGTGTGTGTGTGTGTGTTTGTGTGTGTATGTGTATGTGTATGTGTATGTGTGTGTGTGTGTGTGTGTGAGAGAGAGAGAGAGTGAGGGAGGGGGCAATGGGTGCAGACCATCGGGAGCAGCCAGAGGGGGAACGAGGGAGAGGATGAATGAGAGAATCCCTGTCTGGCTGAAATGGTACTGCCCCAGACACTCTGTCTCTCCCCTGGGCCGAGCCCCGAGTACACACTGCACATTGGCTCAGAACGAGGGACAGAGGAGAGAGAGAGAGAAAGAGAGAGAGAGAGAGAGACAGAGAGAGAGGGAGAGAGAGAGAGAGATATAGAGGGAGAGGGAGAGGGAAAGAGAGACAGGTGGCGGGATATGATGGCTTTGGTTGTAAGAGTAAAAGGGAGAATAAAGAGTGGACAGCTTTATAGACAAAAAGGAGGATGGAAGAGCATGAAAAAAGAAGTGATAGAAGAGGGGGAAGAAGGGATGCGGAGGAGGAGGGAGAGAAGGAGGTGGCTGAGTTCAGGAGCTTTTGTTCATTGGCAGGCAGGGGGGTGGCTGTTGTTAGCTGTTGAAATCAAAGCAGTGAAGCTCATCAATGCCACTCACCTGTTCCAGCGACACACTTCTCCTCACCCCAGCCCCCCTACAAACACACACACTCACAAACACACACACACACAAACACACACACACAGACAGACAGACACTCTACCTCTACCATTCTGTCTCCCTACCTCTCCCTGTCTCTATTTGTTATGTTCTGTATATCATACTCCACAGTGGAGGTTTGCCCTGAGGTCAGGTGTACTGGGACATTGCTGACGAGAAATTGAACGTCATGTTCTGTTCTGTTGTCTTCCTCATTTCTCTCCTCTTTGTTTTCTGTGTCGTTGGTCCACCTCTCTCCATCTGTATTGTTCTATCCTTTCCTCCAATTCACTGAAGTCACAATCGAAACAAAAGAGTGTGATAGTGAAAGAGTGTGTGACACAAGTCAGACTTGGCACCGGTGGCTGAGTGGCTGAGTGTGGACTGAATAGTGTTGCAGAATGGGCAAAAATTTGGCATTCTTATGGGTATAACTGGAGCTAGAGTCTCGGCAGTAGCATAAGTGCTGTTTCCCAAGATCCAATCAGGCGGTTCCACTCTGAATTGACCATATTTGGCTAAATTCATTACTTCCTCCCACTGGTTTTAACTTTTAAATAAGTGTGTAGCGTTCATCCTTCACTCTTACAAGCCCTTCCAGCTCTTCTTTCTTTCTCTGCCATCTATCATGACTTCTTCTTCTTCATATTCACTCCCTCACAATCACTTTATCATGTCATAGTGCACCCTGGGTATTTTTCCCTCTAATAGGACCCCCTGTCCTCCTATCTTACTGACTCACACAGCTAAATGGATGGGACTAACTGGTGACAATTTGCCAACAGGAAAATAAGGCACTTGTGCATTTGGAGAAAACACGCACCTCCAAATAACTTAAGCAATTAGTGTCTGCTATCTCGGGGGAGGGTGGTGGTGCGTGGGGGGGGTTAATTAATGTGTTGATGGATCACTCTACTCAACCAATTGCCCCCCCCACACACACACACCAAGGAAACATACACCCACATACACCACATAGGGATATCATTAGAAAGAGTGAACGATTACCTATACAATGTGAATGTATTTTCTCTGATGGCTCATCTGATGTGACTTGAGGGCCTGAAGATGTGAGGGCTGTACCTCAAAACACAGTCGGGGAGGGGAGAGGGGTTGGGATTAGTGCTGATGTGTGATGTGTGTGTGTGTGTGTGTGTGTGTGTGTGTGTGTGTGTGTGTGAGACCACAGAGAGATATCATCCCTCTCTGTAGCCACAGGGGCCTTCTAACCACAGAGACAAAGGACAGAAGCGGCCGATGACTCTGCTGGAGCTGAGGGGGAAAAATCACACCGGTGTCTTCAAAGACAACTACAGTCCATCATCTGTGTTTGATACTGCCGCCTCGTCTGAGCATGCTCAAGAGCCGAGAGCAGAATGCGCTTCAGCAAAGCCTCCCGTGACCATATGCACCATATGCACTCTGCCGGGGGAGGGGAACAGTGTGGCCTCCCATATAAAGAGCTGGGAGGAAGAGAGCAGTCACGGTTCCTGGTGACTTGATTGACAGGAACATATTAACCTTCTTGGGACACCTTCATTCTTTTGCCAATGTGTAGGTGTGTTAAATGATGTGGAACGACCAGAGCCCTGACTGACAGACACAATCAGCCTTGACAACATGTGTACATTGGCAGTGAGCACACACCCACGTTTGGCTATGAAAGGCACACAGTACACACGCTCTTTCTCTCTCTCTCTCTCTCTCACACACACACACACAAACAAGCAACCACTCGCCCATTCGTTGACATACACAATGACAAAACACAATGACAAAATGTGCTCACACACACATTCACACACACACACACACACACACACACACAAAAGCAACAACAAAACACAGATGGATGTAAACATGGGCATTTTTAGACTGTGATTTGCTTCTAACTAGGGAATTCTTGGGCAACAAATGCCAATAAGTAAGTGCATGTAGTCACAGTACACTTAACCTTCCTGGAATTAGAAAATATAGCCAA
>PYXC01002734.1:155000-162500 GCA_015244755.2 Tenualosa ilisha | reverse complement strand
GTGAAACAAGGTAACACTACACAAATCCTGCCCAGAGAAAGCATAACACTTAGCCTGTCAAATCTCATTGGAATGAATTGCACTCACATAGCCCTCCAACAGAGAAACATGCAAGAGAATGGGACAGCCTCTTATGCAAACACACACAAAAGCATGAAAGCATATTGTCTATCCCCACAAAAACACAAAAGCAAAAAACATATTGTCGACCCCCTCATTTCCTAATACTGAAATCACGGATGGGTCAATGAGGACATAAGAGGAAGATCTCATCATTAGTCAGCCCTATTGATCCCAGAGATCACATTCACACCCACATTCATGGGGTGTGAATACACACTAAGACACACACATTGTTTTCCTGATGAGGCAGGTAGTACTACATTGATTGCTCCATTTACAATTTTTACAATTATTTTAACAACAAAAACAGATAAAACACATCAATAGATCAGCTTCCGTCCACGTCCTAACCCTTACACACACACACACACACAAATACACATACATGCTTCCAGTGTTTGTTATTGAACCCTGTCGGAATGAAGCTAAAGGCACTACTGTGACGCAAACCCCATTAACCTCCACTGAGGTCCCATGGCCTGGGCTAGGCTGTGGGTACATCATGGGAAACCAGCTTTGGAACTTCCCTTTGAGGAGGCAGTATTCATGGAGCCATCTAGCTGATCCTTTGGTGTGATGTAGCGTTCACTGATTGGAGTGAAGGACAGCAGGGAGCAGAAGAGATGTGAAGAGTAGGGTAGCCTTGAAAAAGAGAACAATTTCAGAAGAACAAAGAAGGAAAGAAAGAAAGAAAGAAAGAAAGAAAGAAAGAAAGAAAGAAAGAATGAACAGGAGAAGGATGGAAAGAAGCAAGGAGAAGCAGCTAAGAGAGAACTAGCAGTGAGTAAGAGGGAAAAAGAATAGATGTGAAAAGCCATGCCAGAGAAGAACTGAGGAGAGGAGAGATGGGGAAAGACAAGAGAGGAGGAGAAAAGAGAAGAGAAACAAAAAGAGGAGAAGAGAAAAGATGAAAAGAAAAGAAAAGAAGGGAAGAGAAGAAGGGAAGCAAGGGCTGGGAACAGAGAGAAAAGAAGGAGAAGAGGGGGAAAGGAAAGAGAAGAGAAAAGAAGAGAGAGAAGTGGAAGAGAAGAAATGCATTTGAAATGACTGCTGCTGTGGGCCTGCTCCAGGCCGAGGGACTCCACCCCCTCTCATGTTCATTAACCGTTAGCGGAGCACGGCGAAAATGAATTAGACCATTATGAGCCTTGATTAGAGGGAGGCCTCTCATCAATGCAAAGAGGACCAGGAGAATGGCCACACTGGCAGATCCTACGCCAAGAATGAAAAACGCTCAAGCTCCAAGGAAACACAGGACAGCACAGGCAATGTTGGGCGTACAAACCTCCAAGCAGAGAGGAATCAATCAGCCAATCACACACACACACACACACACACACTCGCACACACACAGACACACACACACACACACGCACACCACACACACACACACATACACACATACACACACTCTTACATGGACACACACACACACTCTTACATGGACACACACACACACACACATACACAGCGAGTCAAGATTAATACACACTCTTTTCTTTTACCATTTCTTTTTTGACAGATGCAAGCAATGATGAAAGAGAACAAACTGTCCATGGCTTGTATAGTGTGTATGCAGGATGGCCATCTATTCACCACTGCAGTGGAAGGACATTATGGTCACAGTGGGAACTATAAAACACAATATAACATGATCTTTTTACAATACATTTTTACAACTGTGTTTGCAGTGAAGCAGACGAGCATTACTTTCAATGGCCACAGATGTTAGAAATATAGAAATAAAATAGACATACATTCGAGGCGAAAAAGATGAAAAGAAGAGTCGCCTTTAAATGTCAAATGTAAATTGCACTGTGTAATAACACAGTGACCTCACAGTGACTTATGCTGACCGGAGATGATGGATGCAGTGTTGGGAACATTTGCCTCAAGAACAGCTCCTGAAAAAGAAACACACAGTCTGACATCATTGCAAATGGCATCGCAGGCTTCTCATTTTTCAGTTGTAACATTAGGGGTCACATGATTTCACCAGAACTTTCCATTTTCCTTCATGTTTCGCTAAAGCTTTAAATGTTACTAACATTATCACTGATGAGGAAATACAGCTACATGTGTTTTGGGAAGAGCCATGTTTTGTTTACATCTAGCGCTAGGAATCAGGAAGTGGAGGACCATTTTCCCCACATCCAGCTCGTTGAACTGCACCTTTGGGGAGTTTCCTGGAGGAGGGAAAATATTTGCATGAGAACAGTTTTCTAGTATTTCGTCATGCTCCACTGGAGACTTCCTGATACAACTGACAAGAACAAGGTTCAGCCAGAGAAATGAGATGAGGGAGTAAAAAAGGACGTTGATACTGTCAATACGGGTAATAAACTGGTCTGAAATGCGTCGCCATGCCATTATTAGCTTGTTAGCACTTTATCCAGATAAAGCCATGTGATAAAGCTCTTGATGATGCTGTGTGCAGAAACACGTCTAATTTTATGACAAGCTGCTCAAGTCTAAATGTGACGGTGTGGAGATGATAGCCAGACAGTCAAAACAGCCTTGGGAGTAAACAAGCTAGACTGCTAACATCATTAACAGGTAGGTAGGTGTTGTGTCAAATGGGCTTCATTAGCCATTGCAATGGCTACACTGTGGCACCAGTAAAAGAGAGGAGATTGACCGGATTAGTCATCGTTGGTTTAGCGTCTGTCTCGACGGCTGGTTTCACTTGCACTGGCTAATGGGAGTTTGATGGCTTCTCTGATACTGTATGCCGATTGGCTCATTAATTCACAGGTAGTTACCTCAGTCCGGAGCTGTAATGGCCCTCTGTCGATATTGATTTGAGGAAAATGGGATGAAAAAAAACAACAAAATGTCTTTTTAGTGCTTTTCCATCACCAAAAGCAGGAATCTTATTGTCTTTTCGTCATTATCTCGCTCACATTTTGTCATTATCACGTTCCCCATTCCTCACATTCCATTTCATTCACCTCCATCTCCTTATGATCTGTTCCTCTCTTTCTCTCTCTCTCATTCTTTAACATCCACCCCTCTCCAGATGTTATGAGGTATTTACTGAAGTCATTATAGGCTTTAATGAGCTGGCTTTTGGTCTGTGTGTACATTGCCTATGAGGTGGTGCATATCTTAAGTGTGCGTGTGCGTATGTGTGTGTGTGGTGGGTGGGGGGTTGGGCTGAGTGTGTCTCTGCACCTGTGTGATGGGCTTAACTCTGATTAAATGACAGAGAAAATCACCCTAAGAAAGACTGAACCACATTAAATGTCTAGGTCCTGTTCTGCTGTCAACTCTAACAGCAACTCTGGGGGGAGGGGGGTTTAGAGCACAGAAAACACCCTTTACAAAGAGAACATGGCTGTTAATGGTCTCCTGCAGCATTTCTTTGTCTGTGTCTTTGTGCATCTCTGTCCTCTAGTAGAGGTGTGTGTGTGTGTGTGTGTGTGTATGTGTGTGTGTGTAGAGGGTGTGTCTGAAAGATCTCATAAGCACTCAGCACACTCCACCTTCTGTCGATCCCAGCAGTCGCTCCCTCTCATCAGGAGTCCATTTAGGAGGACGATGCCCCCCTACCCCCTCAAACCCCCATCCCTCACCACCCAGTCTCCTTCCAGTCCATTTCTTCACCCCATCAGCTCCTTCACCAGTAACCCCAGCCGAGCCAAGCCAGACCTGGGAGCGAAGGCAACATGAGAAATCAATAATTTCATTTTGACACTGTCTCAATTTTCAATTAAAGATGAGCGTCGCTTCCACTGTCTGCTCCAACAGGCCGTCAGTCAAGGCCCATCGGGCCTTATGTGTGCTCCGGCCCATACCTCCAACCCCCTCTGTCTACACACACACACACACACACACATACGTGCACACACACACACACACACACACACACACACGTGCATACGTGCACACACACAGTCACAGACTCACACACACACCTCCGTCTACACACACACACACATACATGCACAAACACACCTCCAACCCCTTCCGTCTACACACACACACACATACACACAAACTCACCTCCAACCCCTTCCGTCTACACACACACACACATACACACAAACTCACACACACAAACCTCCAATAATACTCACAAGCACACACAGATGGAAACATTTGCCTATAAATCCAGTTCCCCAGGGTCAAAATAAAGAGATAGAATCAGGAGGAAAAGCTGAAAAAAGATAAAACGAGAGAGAAGAAATCAGACAAAAAAAGAATGACATGATATTTTTAGACAATAGCGAGAGAGGAGAGAAGAGAGAGGAGAGAGGAGAGATGCTTTGCTCTCTCTTTTTCTAGCCCATCGACCGCATCCTTCGCCGCTACCGCACTCTTCGCTCTCATTACCTACAATGCCGAGCGCTTTCCGAACTGTCAGCAGGATTGGGGACAGGGTGGGCGACTCCCTTAATTAAACTAATTAACAGCGAGATTAGCGCAATCCAATGGTGCTGACGAGGTGCCCACACAGTGAATGGATCCTCCATGTCTGCGCTCAGCTCTTAGGGGGTTGGGTTAGTCGTTGCGCTCCTCTGAGGAAAGCAATAATGAGCCTTAATAACCATGTGTAGTGTCGGTAAATTTCTGCCTGAGGTTAGTCACAAAAACAAAACCTTGCACAGTCATAAACTGATTCTCAGTCCCGAAGCAAATGGACATTTATGTTGTTTCTCCTGTCACGGAGTTTCTTCTCTTGAGGTGCGGTAGGCTAGGCTAGGTAAAGGGGGGGTTGGGGGGGGGGGGGCGTAACTATGGTCACAGTTCTTTCCATTTATTGAAAATCCTTTTTGTTCCACATCAGAGGTGAAGGGAGGAAAATGAGGGAAAAAATCAATGGAATGTTGCAGAGAAAAATGAAATCAGCGGACGTCTCCAGAATTCTTTGTCGATACCACCGCAGCTCAGCCACCTCCATCCTTTGCGCTCCTCTCTGCCTCAAACCAAACCTGACTCGGTGGTCATTTATTGAGTCTGAGATTTATAATCCTGTTTTTTTTTTCTTTTACTACACCACAAAGTTAACAAATAAAACGGAATATAACACACCTCGACACGCACCCCTCTGCTTGCAGAGGTTTCAAGGTGTTATACTGGAGAGTATATATTTGAAAAATCAATTCCGCTCCCGTTCTGGTGACAGGCTTCACAGCAGGGGATTGTACACAATTTAACAAGAGGTCTCGTAAAGTGGGGAAATAGGGTTTGTTGTGTGTGTGTGTGTGTGCGTGTGCGTGTGTGTGTATGTGTGGGTGTGTGTGGGAGAACGGGGTTAAGGTGCACTATGGTCCAAACTATGCCCATCAGCCACTCTTTTAAAGCCAAATAACTGCCCCATGCCACCATGCAATATATGTCTGCCTAGTGTAGTTCTATTTGATTGCAATGAAAACTAAAATGAAACACATGTTTTCAGTCAGACACAGAGTGTATCTTATTCGGTCTATAATGTCTGCTGTGCACCTGAGGTGTGTCTCCACAAAATGGTGGCTGAAGGGAAACTCTTCCATGTTGGGTGAAACTGCTAGGACAGTGAAAACACACACGCACTACACACTACACACACACACTACCCCGCTTGGTGTTTCAGGTATGGGAGGGACGGAAAGAACAATGATGTTGCTGCGGAGGGATGGAATGAGGACCTGAACAACTCTTCGAGGAGAGGGAGAGAGGGATGGAGGAGGGAGGACGGGCCAGGCGTGACCTCTTCTGGCCTGCCTGTCCGCTCCTGTCAATCTCTCACTTTAACGGCTTCATTGGCCACGCTTCCTTCATCATCACACGCTCCATCTTATTCATCACTCGGGTTCAGACGCACCTGTGGCCATCGCGCGCTTTCTCTCTCTCTTTGTCTGTGTGTGTGTGTGTGTGTGTATGTGTAATATATGGCTTGTGCTTTAACAGTTGAATATGTTCTTTTTTCTAATTTGTGTGCTGTGTGTGTGTGTGTGCATGTGAGTGTGCGCTCTGTGTATGTGTGTGCTGTGTGTGTGTGTGTGTGCTGTGTGTGTGTGCTCTGTGTACGTGTGTGTGTGTGCATGTGAGTGTACGCTCTGTGTATGTGTGTGTGTGTGTATGTGTGTGTGCTCTGTGTATCTGTGTGTGTGTGTGCATGTGAGTGTGAGCTCTGTGTATGTGTGCATGTGAGCGTGCGCTCTGTGTATATGTGTGTATATGTGCATATGAGTGTGTGCTCTGTGTATGTGTGTATGTGTGCACGTGAGGGTGCGCTCTGTGTATGTGTGTATGTGTGCATGTCTGCGTGCGCTCTGTGTATGTGTGTGTGTATGTGTGTGTGTGTGTGTGTGTGTATGTGTTGCTCATTACTGTCTCTGTTGTAGGATAGTGAGAGGGTCACCAGATCAGAGGTTGTTTCTTTGAAATGCTTCCTGTCCAGTCTGAGACAAAATTAGTAGAGAGAGAGAGAGAGAGAGAGAGAGAGAGAGAGAGAGAGAGAGAGAGAGAACAGTATGAATTGCATTTGAGCTCAAACACGTTAAAAAATGGGTAACACTTTAGATTAGGGTGCACATATTCACTATTAACTAGTATCTTATTAACATGCAAATAAATAACATACTAGCCATTTGCTAGTCATGTATTAATACCTTATTCTGCATATTCTCTTATTCTACCCATTGAAGACCATTAACTAGAATTTCTCCAATATGAACTTCTAAATACTGCTTATTCATAGTAAGTAAGACAGTTGTTGTATATGGACTATGATCTCAGTATGCTTTGCTCAGTAAGGGACTTATAAGGTGGTAGTACAACAGGAACAGTTATTCTCAGGAACAGTTATTCTTAATCAAAATGACTAACAAATGGCTAGTATGTTATTAATTTGTATGGTAATAAGCTGTTAGTTCATGGTACCCTATATACATGGTACCCTATATAATATGTGTACCCTAATTTAAAATGTTACCAAAATAGGTAATTTTATGGACTATTTGATTTTTCATCTCATGTTGCGTGTGTGTGTGTATGTATGAGTGCGTATGTGTGTGTACATGTGCATGCATATGTGAGTGTGTGTGTGTATGCCTGTGTGTGTGTATTGCATGCACATTCATCCTCCTCCATGCTGCATGTCGAAGTGCTTCTGCTCCACGTTCCCAGGTGACAGCTTCAGTGTTGTGATGTGATGTGATCATCTTGGGGGTAATCTGGGGGAGAAACTCGTGGGCGTAAACAGCCCCTCAGGGACATGGTGGAGGTGAGTGACCAACACACAGAGGGCAAATTTACAGCGAAGGTGACCTGAAAGCCCACACCCTACAGGGGGAGGAGGGAGGAGGGAGGAGGGAGGAGGAAGGGAAGGCTGGGGGGTTGCCTGGAGGTCCCCTTATTACAGCGGCATCAGGGGGCAGTTTGAGAGCAATA
>PYXC01002734.1:135000-152500 GCA_015244755.2 Tenualosa ilisha | reverse complement strand
TTTTTTCCTTTGTGTACTTGAAGGACTGGAGCCAAACCTTTTTTTGTGTGTTATTGTTTTTTTTGTGTTATTGTCTGTGTTGTGTAGCCATCTGAAGTGGGTGGGGTACTGTATGTTGTGTTGTGTGAGTCATGTACCCTGTTCAAATCCTGCGTTGGAATTGCTTATATGCACCGTAAAATGCATTTGTATTTTAACAGGCTACTGTCTTATTAAATGTGTTTACCTTTTCTCTATGAACTAAAGGGGAAATTCAAACAGAAGTGAGCTGGCTTTAGGTTCATATGCCAAAGTGAGTCTGGGCATGATCTGTGATGAAACGGGGCAGGTGTGGTTTCATGAAGAAGTGCTTATTTCCTTACACACACACACAAACACACACACAAACACACACACACACACACACACACGCCACAATCATTGTCTCTCTCTCTCTCTTTGCCTTTCTCTTGCTTTTTTTAATCAATCTTCCTCAGTATTTTCCCGGTATGACACAGATGATGTGGCTGGCACAGCAGTTGTCCACACTGGATTTGTGTAAACCTCAGCAGTGTGTTGATACACCTGTCCCTCTGCCACGCCATCGTAAAGACACACATAGAAAGAGCAGGAATCCCTGGAGGAGGAGGAGGAGGAGGAGCAAAACATGGATGCAAATACTGTAATAGCGAACCCCCCCCCCCCCCCCCCCACCCCTTTCAGCGGTGTAATTGCCAGTGAGACCCCAGAGACCTTCTCTTTATGAGACAGTCTTTAGAAGAGGCCCTGCAATCACATCTGACAGAGGCCTCCATCATGTCTTTCAAACACCCAAGCCACCCCATTTCATATGAAAAGAACAACGTTCACTGTGTGTGTCCCAAGAACATCCTATTCACAAATAATCACATTAATAATCAAATAATCACATCCTTGAACAACTGCAAATTAATGAATGATGTGTAGTCACAAATGGCAGTCCTCTGCTTGAGTTCACAATGACAGTAAGCAAAATAAAACCAAACAACATGCCAAGCAACCAAGCAACAAGAGGAACTAGCACAACAAACCTGTTTTTATGGGAGGCAGTACAGTAAAAGCTTCATTTAGGTATGCAAACATCCCCTGTTTGATGAGATCTTTGGAACACCCATGCAGTCTGTCCCCTAAGGGTGCCTATTAGCCATGACATATATTTAAAAAGGCCTTTTCTTCAAAACATTTACGTTCTCCTCATACATGCAAATAACAGCAATTACGACAAGCTATCGACATAGTGGGAAGTATGCGGAATAGTGCAAAATGGAGCAAAAGATTGTGTGTGTGGGGGGGGGGGGGGGGGGTGATACATATGTAAGGTATACTGCTTTTGATGTCGGGAAGGCCTGTGAAATCAACTAACATTGTTGTGAAACATGCAAATACTCACTCTCGAGAACAGGATGGGACTTGAAAATGGAAGTCATTTTCTGAGCAGCATTGCTTTTGACATTTGATGTATGTGATCCATGAGAATGTACTCCATCCTAATCTACTGTCAAAAGCATGCCAACAAGGCATCTGCATACTCACTGCTGTTTAGCGCTGCTACTGCATAGGCTGACATGTTGTGTGATTTACTATGAGAATTTGGTACATGGTAGACCAAATAGCGAAACTGAGACAAACTAAGCTGAAACAATTTTTTTTATGCCCCCATCAGTGAACGTTAGCTCCTGTTTCACAAATTGGGTTGATGTTGCACCAAATGTTCTCGTTCTCAGCAGCTCTCATCAATGTCAACCTTTATTCACACCAGATTTCTCCTTTAAGGGGAAAAAGTAAAACAAAAACACACACACTAAATAAATCAGCAGTCTCCTCTGCAGTTTTATTCACCAAAGGGGACTACATACAGTATACACAAGTGCATACGTCTTTGAATTTTCACAGTCGAAAGCGCTGTGGTGGTATGGACTTAGAGAGTAAAACCAACTGTATAATTAACCTCTGCATACTACTGCAGTGTGCCTAATGTAGCAGATGTTTCATACAGAGCAGATGGCTGTAGCAGGGTCAGGTTAGCCAGGGGGTCGTGTTGGGCTGCTTAGTGCTGTGGTCAAACCGGGGGAAGGGTGCAAACACAGGTCAGCCTGGTTTTCATGCCTCAGGCACCAAGTGTAACAGACCTTATTTCAATAATACAGCACATTCTGTACTATGGCAGGCATAAATTAATTAGGAAAGCGAGTAAAACCATAATACCACAACCACAGTAAACACGTTGAAATATTTAAGAAAGTACATTCCGTCATGAACAACAAACAAAACCCTCAGCAACCTTGAACAACAGCGCTATGGGGTGTGTGCATGTGGATGCATGTGTGTGTGTGTTTCACTGTGTCACAGATGGGGCCAGGCACATCTATTGCCCATGCTCATGAGATAGAGTGTGATGTTGCCACACACATTAGCTGCCACAAAAGGAGGCCTAAATGGCGTCTGCTCTGTCTTTGTTTCCTTCTCTCACATTGGTCCCACATCTCAATTAACCAAACACACTTTCTCACTCTTCATTCACTCAGCTCACATGGACTCATGCTTCATTTTCATTATCAACCCACTGCTCTCTCTTCTATCTCCCTCTGTCCCTCTCTCTCTCCTCCATTCATTCTCTGTGTCTGGCTTTCATTCCCTCCTTTTTCTTTCTTTCTTTCTTTCTCGACTAATCATTCTCTCATCTTGTTTTTTGTCTTGGCTGTGAATGAATTCTCAGACATCTTACTGATCAGCGACATGTCTGCTCAAGGAAACATTCAGAACTAATCCAATTTGCCAGTGCTTCAATCTGCTCTGTCTGTGCATATGTGTGTGTGTGTGTGTGTGTGTGTTTGTGTGTGTGTGTGACGGTGAGGGATGGTGAGATGAGAGAGAAAGGGACAGATATAACGAGAAAGAAAAGATAAATAAAAAACTGAAAGAAATAATAAGTGTGTGACACACCTGGTGGAGGAGAAGATGCACAGGACAGCATTGGTGTGGTGGTGGTGGTGGTGGTGGTGGTGGTGGTAACACTCACTCTACAGGGAGACAGCTTCATAAACTGAACTGCCTCCATTATTGAGAATGACTTAGATGGACATTTACTGAACACCGTGGGCTAGATTGAGTCCTGGAAGTGATATATATCTAAGAGCAAAGGTGGCTGGCAATGGATCTGTCGTGGTGTGTGTGTGTGTGTGTGTGTGTGTCTGTGTGTGTGTGTGTGTGTGTGTGTTTGCGTGTGTGTGTGTGTGTGTGTAAGAGAGAGAGAGAGCATGTTTTGCGACAGGGTCATTGATGTTTCCTGGTCTCCATACAGCAATAATCACAGAGCGGTGGAACAATCGGTTTGAGGAGTATTTCCTGTGACCTCTGCTCTACTGTGTTATTACCCCACTCCTAATGGCAACTGTGCTAGCTCAGCTACACACACACACACACACACACACACACTCAGTCGGTGGAATTCCTTGGATTTATGTTTTCCCCAGAATCTTTGCATACAAACACATAATTCGGGGGAATTCACAGCAGGACAAAAAACAAACAACAACAACAACATAAACAAAAAAAACACTGAGCTTAAACGACTGAAAACACTGGTTGCAACCTCCATCTTCTCTTAAAACTCATTACTGAAAACACTGACAATGGTTTGCCCTGGGTTAGGCTCTAGGACATCAACACAGACCACAGTGAAGGCAATCAAGCCTAAACTGCAGGTGCTTCATTCCACCCACCATTGATTGATTGTGGCAAATCTCTCCAACTGTACCTACAAACAACACAAACAACTTTGACAGTTGGACAAGGCACAAAACCAAACCAAACCAAAATATTACATCGCTTTCTTAAAAACACCCCTTGCCTTTCTGGGAAAAAAAGGGTAACACTTCAGATTAGGTTACACACATTCATCATTAACTAACAGCTTATTAACATGCAAATGCATAACATACTAGCCATTTGTTAGTCATTGCAAGTCACTTATTAATACTTTATTTTGCATGAGTGTAGTCTACTCTTAGTAGACCATTAACTAGACTTTCTCCAATGTAATTAGCATATTCTAATTAGCATATTAAGCATATGAAGATCATAATTCATGTGCAACAACTTACTTACTAACTACAATTAAACAGTAATGAGGAGTTTATATTGGAGAAATTCTAATGGTCTGTTAGGGATAGAATAAGGCCATGTAGAATAAGACATTAATAAGTCGCATGGTTAATAAATGGCTAGTATGTTACTAATTAGCATGTTAATAAGCTACTAGTTAATGGTGAATATGTGTACTCTAATCTAAAGCGCTACCTTCTATGTCATTATTTTTGTTTTGAGCGCTCTGTTTTAAACTTTCAGGTAAGCGACATTGGTTTCTGAGAACTGGGTCACGTACCACAGTGTAGGGGTGGGCTCCCAGCCATCTGGCTGCAAACACCAGGCAGAGGAATGCTAACACCTCACACCTCTCGGGGCGTTGTCTGTTGCCCTGACAAACAGGGCTGGTGTGAAGCTCCTCACAGAGTCACCACACACACACAAATGAATGCACACACACACACACACACAAATGCACACACACACAAACGCACACACACACACACACAAACGCACACACACACGCACAAATGCACACAAACACACACACACACACACACACACACACAAATGGCATCCTCGTGGCAGATCTGCTTGCCAAACTCACCTTACAGAGAGAGACAGCAGAGAGAGGAATCACACACCCAAAGAAGTGTTCCCAAGAGAAGGCCACTTGGAATATCAGTGTGTGTCAGATATGAACCTTAGTTACACTCAAACACTCTGGGGTTACACTCAGTAGAATAATGCTGTTAAGATTGGAATCATTCTTTGTCAATGGCATGGCAAAGCCCTGACTTATAGGCCTCAGTGTTCAAACCAACACTCTCTCATCAAGTTCCTTCTGTGCCTTTATGTATAGAGTGTAGGTCATATGTACTCAGAGTACAGAAGAGAACTTTTGACAATCAGCTCCACTGTCAACTACAGTCTGTCTGTCTGTCTGTCTGTCTGTCTATCTGTCTGTCAACACATTACAATAACAACTGTCAGTCACCTTCTGCTACTGTCTTGGTTGTTGAATGAGTGAAAGTTTAATGGATAACTAGCGTGGACCCTGACTGACGCAAGGCATGGGTGGCAAACACCAGAGGTGCCGGAACAGTGGCGGAAATGAGTATTATTGATTCGACTGACGGCGTATACCACTGAAAACACAGCTTAAAATTATACACAGCAATGCTGTGTATGCTCTCTCTCTCTCTCCTTCTCTCTCCCTCTCTCTCCTTCTCTCTCTCTCTCACACACATACACCTACGCAAGAACACATACGCAAACAAGCCAGAACCAATAAAGAAATATGTGAGCTCAAAGTAAGCATTCACAAATCACTCCAAAGCCAATAGCTGTCATCCTGATGAGGTGCCAGGCGGATACGGCTAGAGGTTCAACTCCTGCCCATTTTTTCAGATGACAAAAAACACTTGGTCTAAAAAAAAAAAAAAAAAGAACAAAACAAAACAAAACAAAAATATGTAGTATTGTTTTGTTTTGTTTGTAGACTCTGTCAGGGTCCTCATGACAGGAAATTCTCCCACAGAGGAATGTGCTGAATGTGAAGTGTAAGTTATAAGTTTTCAGTTAAGTTTTCAATTCCAGAATGAATAGGTTCATAAGCAGCTCTGGCCTGAGGCCTAAAGGCCTTATGTGTCTGAGTGAGCCACAGTCAGCATATTATGACTGCAGGTGTGTGTGTGTGTGTGTGTGTGTGTGTGGTGTGTGTGTGTGTGTGTGTGTGTGTGTTACAATAATGTACAGTACGTGTGTTCTGAACTGATGTGTTTATCTGAGATAACGGACAGAAAAATTGACTACAGTAAAGAAGAAAGGCAGCAACATTGACAAACATCCCTTTCTCTTACTATATACTACATACACTACATACACCCATAGTCTCTCTCTCTCTCTCTCTCTCTCTCTCTCACACACACACACACACATGCACACACGCACACACAAACTTATGATCAGTAAAACTGACAGCAGTGCTTGAGGAGGTGTACCTGAGTTGCATAACATTTCAAGTATTTATTACTGGGAGTGACTGAAGTACATCTTGGGAAAACAAACATGTGTATGCATGTGTGTGTGAGTGAGAGAACAAGTGTGTGGTGTGTGTGTGAGCGTGTGTGTACAAGGCGTGGTGTACGCTGGCAAACAAAGTCACAGCCAGTGGCTTGCCAAAGAAGGAAGGTTCCCCCTCACAATCAAAGAGTTTTCTCAACACCTGACACACACACACACACACACACACATTTACACAGCCCATATCTTCTGCTTGTTTAGTAATGATATGTCATAAATCCTCACTGATGTTTGCCAGTGTAATGCAGTAAAAGTGTAATAACACTGTACCAACAAAGTGACACATGGTGTGTGATGATTTGCTGTGTGTGTGTGCGTGTGTGTGTGTGTGTGTGTGTGTTCATGATTATGCTTAACACTGTACCAATATGGTCAGAGCGACACGTCACCGGAGGATTAATCAAGAACAGTAAGAGTGTGTGTTGCAAATGTGAAGAGTTGAGCAACTTGTTTTAAGCAGGGGTGCACTGCATGCAGAGAGGCCACCCAAAGTACTCGCATATGGCTGACAGGTGATGTGTTTGTTGCTGTGCTGGAAAAAACCTGATTGGGGAAAAAAGATGGATGCGGATGGATGTGCATGCAAAAATGTCTCAGCTGTGTTTGAGTGTGTGTGCATGTGTGTGTGTGTGTGTTTGAGTGTGTGTGTGTGTGTGTATATGCATGCACGTGTGTGTGTTAGGATTGCAGGTCAAAAGCAGGACTTTCTTAAGTTTTTTTTTTTTTTTATCTGTGTTAAGGATATATAGCAAATTATGGTCAGGTATGTGCACTTTCAAACACTGACATGGTGATCTCGGCCTTCTGGGATATGTAGTCTGCAGTGGATTCCTGGGAGTTTTCCATCTCAGCAACACTTGAGCTCAGCTCGCCCAGATCCTCAAGGTCATTGGGGTCTTCCATGATCCCTGCACAATGAGGGAGAGAGAGGTCAGATCACAAAAGGAGCTGAAGTGGATATTTTTTGGTTTGTACCTTATGCAAATATTTACCCAAACTTACGCATAATATAAAATGGTTTCATACCTGAGTCCATGTACACATGCTTACATACACAGCTAGGAGAGGGAATTGATAGGACTTTATCAATATCAGTGGCATTATTGATTCTGCTTATCGGTCCAATTCTTGACCAATTCTCTTATCAATTTTTACTGTTTAAAAGGTATTCTACACAGGTTTTCAGTATTAGCACACAGGCCAATAGTATAGCCTATACCACAAAGGTGGCAATAGCAGCCTATTAGACTGAGGAAAACCATGCAGAGCTATGTTGTCCATTTCAATTGTGTATTTGAAAGACCCATTGACAATAGTCTAAAAAAAAACATGTCAGCATTGATTAAAGGAATTGATAATGTCAGAGAGATATGATACCAGTGAACTGAAGCATTCGATTCTCAATTCTACTCGATTCACGGTTCTTGATTCCCATCCCTATACACAACACATCACACCAGACAAATGGTCCTGAGTCCACACCATAGGACTGTGGAGTGTTCTGTGTGTGTGTGTGTGTGTGTGTGTGTGTGTGTGTGTGTGTGTGTGTGTGTGTGCGCCCTTGCATGCATCTTCATGTGTCTGTATATTGACATGGACGAGAGAGTTTGTCTTCCTTTGTCTTTCTCAGTATAATCTCACTACTGGGACAATAAGAGAATATGAACCATCAGAGCAAGTTACACATGTGTTATGCCATTATCTCTCTCTCTCTCTCTCTCTCTCTCTGTCTCTCTCTCTCCCTGGTACCAACTAATGATGCACATTTGTTATCTCAGTTTCTCTTTGGAGAGTGCTGATTCCTTCCAAGGGGCTGTGCTCCGGGTGCCAGGGGTCCTCTTCCCCTCTGGAGCAGGGTTAATGAGGTGACTACGGCTGTGCCTGTCTCAATTCGTCACTGAAGTCCATGGTAAGCACAAACCCTGGGGATCCATGAGGTTCAACGACGGACTGTTGCATCAGAATATTTACACACATTCTCTCTCTCTCTCTCTCTATTACGTGCACACACACACACACACAAAAACAAACACACACACACACACGCAAACACAACACACACAACACACATGCACACACACACAAACACACACTTCCCTTTCAATTCTAATTTATTCTAGGTGTTTACTGGTACAGTTACATCACTTGGTGCCACACTCTATCAAGGAATTCAGCGATGGAACACGGAGCTTGAGAGTGTTTCGTAATGACCAGAGGCTGCAATAGGGCTTCCTGCTGTAGAATGGTGCTGGGTAGAAAATACCCATTGAATGCATAGAAAATCATTTAAAGTAAAGTAAGAACAAGCCAATGAAATGATTAAAAAAAAAAAACACACTCACAAAATAATTCCACTGAAAATGAAACTCAAACAAAGCATAAGTGCAAAATGGCTGAATTCAAGCAAAGCTAACCTATGAATCTATAAATCTAATGTCTAAAATTAAACAGAGCATGTCATTACAAGGGAGATGAAGGACAAACAACTGGAAGTACATGATGAATAGAATGATGTTCGGTGGAGTGGATACCTCCACCAACAGGTTTTCTACAAAGAATGCCACTATGATTTTCTGTGGTTGGTTTTGTTCTTTGTTCTTTGTGGGGATCATGCAGAAGTTACTGGTGAGATTTCCACAAAACTATGGGAAAGGGTTAGTTGAACTGAAGCAAAGAGAAGCAGCCCAGAAATATGTGGCATGTGTCTGCAGAAGGGTCAAAGACATGCGGGCCATTTCTCACCATTCACAGCGTGCCTGTTTGCACTGGAAGTCTGAGACTGGGCATGAGCAGCTCCTCCCTGCATATGTCCATGCTATCAATGCTATCAGAAAGGGTCCATCCTCAGCAACAATGAAAAAATATCTATCTTTTAATATTTTCCAAATTTGATAATAATTGTATGAGAACAATTATCATCACCATGACAATCACTAGGATGAAGAGACTTCATTTCCCATCTTGCACCTGTGTTGGCCAGTGATGTCTCCGCCCACAGGGAATCCTCATCAAGCTTGCCCTCCTGTGTGTGCCACTGTGGGGCCTATGGACAACACACAAACACACACGCACATACACACACACACACACACACACACAAACAGTCACATGACCACATCAGTCAGTGCTGCTGTTAGTTGCCGACCTGCAGGGAAGATACAGAGGTCAGGACTGAGCTGTCTCATCTCTCTCTGTTTCTCTCTCATGTGCTCCATCCTTCAACACTCCTGCTGACTACACACAAACTGGCTTGTGTGTGCTTTTGTGTGCATACACGTGTGTGTGTGTGTGTGTGTGTGTGTGTGTGTGTGTGTGAGAGAGAGAGAGAGAGAGAGGGATAGAAGGAAAGTCAGTGGTCAACAGAGAGAGAATGAATCACTGTGTGATTGTGAAATTGTATGACCTCTCTGTGCTACTTCTTTGCCACAGGCACACACATAGTCAAAACACCTACATTTGCATTGGTTTTGCAACTGTGCTCGCTTATTTCCTACACTTCTAGCTCGCTCTCCAAGAGTCTTGTTAGCTCTAATAGTCATAGCGTCCAAACGCCATTATTGCAGTAAATTCAGGTCAAATCTGACATTAGGGTCTGACTCAGTGTCTTGCGTCAGCTAAGTCCTCAGACACTTGGGCATGAGGGATAGTCTCTGGAAGCAACGGTGCTCCGTGGGTTGCCAAACAAGACGTGGGACAGACATGTCAAAGCAGTATGCTATTGGGCGCGTTGATGACTGACAAACAGTTCCACAGAATACTGGTGCTGTTTTGAACACAATGATCTAACAGAAAGAAAACACATTGGGCATGTCATTATCTAGCTCATCTGTGCTATAGGGCAGTGGTTTACTGGAAGAGTTATTGTGCTCAAGGGACGCTCAGTTCCACAGAAGAGAAAACAAAACCGAAGCCAATACGTACAGTTTCCCACCCTCTGCACATATGGGCCTGTACACACATAACCTACTCTTCTTTTACTCACACACTTACACACGCACACTCATTTTCACACACACACATACACACACACACACACACACACAGACATGCACAAACACACACAAAACGTCTCCTCATCAGTCATTCTAAACAAGGCAGCTAAGTGACAGTGAGCCATCCACACTGGCCCTGATCAGTGCTGTCTATTCACCAGCCACCTCTGATCGAATTAGACCACAGCCATGTCGCTCAAAAAAGAGCCCAAACACAAAGAGACAGCTCAGTGAGTGTGTGAGTGTGTGTGTGTGTGTGTGTGTGTGTGTGTGTTTGTGGTGTGTGTTTGTGCGTGTGCGTGAGTGCGTGCATGAAGGGAGACAAACAGTCCCAATAACTCAATTATTTAATGAAATAATCGGACTGAATTCAATTGTGCTGTTTGGCTGAAGCACAGTCACAACTTTACATCATGAAATCATTATCTCTCAGCAGGTCAAGTGCTATAAAACCCTCCAGATGTCAATGTGGATAAACGACTTGAGTGGGATTGTGGGGGTGATGGTTCAAATCACGGGAGGCAATATGGTGTGTCCCTTACGTGACCAAGGCCTATAATTTGTTTCTCACGTGTAAAAACAAGATCATTCTTCATCGTTTAGACACACCCCAAGCATAGACACACACACATACACACACACACACACACACAAAACAACAACAAGAGTTTGTCCCTAAACTGGGAAGCAGCTAACTGCTACCTTGCTTTAGGACCTGCCATGTTTCAGACAGACTCAATAACACAAACACAGGTTTGCAGATTTACAGAAATGCAGACTCATTGTGTACATAGTTTATCCCACACCTGACACACCCACATGTGTTCCACACATATGCAAATTCAATTGTAAATGCAGAGGTCACATTATTTCTCCAGAAGTTTCTGGAGGTTAGTTGTAAACACCTCTTATCAGCTGTTGAAATTTCGCCTAGCAAGTTTGCATGCATTTGCAACATTTATCAAACCTAGTGACGTTCAAAACAGTCCGCTGAACTTGTTTGTTGTTAAAAAGGAAAGACTGCTTTTGGTGATAACGTTTACAGTTCATCATGTGAAGAATTACTGATCCAGATTTTCAACATTCTCCTGCTAAACACCCACACCAAAACAGCTCATTCCATTGATGAAAATTCCAGCCCTAATTCCAGTCAGCTGAATAACATTCCATACCAAATGGTTGCATTCCAGAAATTTGTAAACACATTCAAAGCTTTGTAGTAATTTAGATGAAAACAAAAGAATTTGTAATACTAATGGGAGTCAGAAAGTTAAAGGTATAGTTTGTGATTTGTGAGAGTTGGTGACATTTGACCTACACAGACAATCAAAACATACAAGAGATAGTTAGACGGCCACCTTTAAGGTCCAAGTAACCTTTGGTCAGAAATAAATCAGGATAGTCTTGCAAAACAAACCTTGGTCAGGCATAACGTTCAGAGTTTTTCATCAGGAAACAAACTGAAAACCATAATTAACTCTCAGGGGCATTACATTTTTCATGTTATGTTCTTCTCCCTAAGTGTCATGACTGGCAATATGTCATCACACACATAAGGTGAGCTAGACAAACTCTGCATCTTAAAGGATACTGGCCACACACACACACACACACACACACACACACACACACACACACACAACCTACTAAACAGAAACAAGTTATATTATGACTTGATCAGCCTCAGATTTCCATGCTAAATGCTTTCATGTCTTTATAGGTGCTGCAGTGAAGTGGTTTGGAGTGCTTAGCTGATAAACAAACAAGTCAAAGCAATAGCTCCATATTCATAATGCATCATGTGCGTCATCAGGCTTATTAGTAATTCATAGGGCCATTAAAATTCACAATTGCTCTTAACCACAATGTTTATGACCAATATATCATGATTACATGTATTAATGTCATACATTAATATTCATGCTCAAGTTGTGTCGAAATATGTAATCGTATGGAACCATTTCGAATATGAGAAAAGTGGATTGATAGTGATCATTAAAAATCTACTACAAGCTGTTACACTGTTACTACAAGCCTATATAGGCTTTAGGTTAAGCTCATGTTCAATCCTTAGAATCTGGAGCTTTGGGATGTTCCCCAAGCTAAACAACAACACCTGCAATCCTTATGGTAACGCTGTCGGTTGCCTGGAGCTTGCCACCATTTTATCCCGTTGGACAAGAAAAGGGTGAATGAAGGTTTTTAGGGGAAAGGACTCCCCTCCTTCCAGTAAGCAGTAATAGACAAAACTCTCTCTTTCACCAACATTAAAAACAGCTTGGATGATGAGTCCGTCTAATTAGTCTTACAACATAAGTGCGTGGTTGATGTACTCTTTCTGAATGGTAATGGTCTCTAAGAACCTACATAATGATAATGGTATTTCACATTTTGTTCCAGACATTAAGTAATAAGCAATACATGCTCTCATAGCATAAATGTGTGTGAAAGGCAATGGTATTAGGGGATCTCTGCCAGTAAAATTGTGTAAGGAACTGGTGCAAGTCTAGAGCACATGACGAAATAACACAACTGTGATCCTAAACAGGGTTACTAGGGCAGTAGGAGATGATTGACCTAGGGCCATGTTCTTATATATGTGTGTGACTGTGGATCTAACACTGACTAATATGATAGAATACACAGCGAAAGTTAATGAGGTTGACTTCAAAAAAATGTTTATATCTCACAGTCAGTAAGAGGGGGGGCAAAGGTCAAATCAAATTTGAAATTAGGCCAGTAGTCACTGTAGAGGATTTTCAAAAAGATTGCCTCAGAGCCTTACACATTATACTGAGCTTTAATGACCTTGAATGGTACAACTGTAATGTTAAATCTACTCTTTTAATGCCCTTTTTTTTATCTCAACCACCAAGCCATATTGAGGGTACACACGTTACTGGAACAGGAAATTGGCTAATAATGATGTCACCCTTGCATACACAGTGGCACTGGGAACAAATAAAAAGTTCCACATTAGTCAGTGTTTCCGTGTCTCTGATTGGATAAGAAGGGAACAAATAGTTCTGCATGAATTTCCTTGTTAATGTTATTTTCAGTTCAGTTCAGCCAATTTTGCCACACGGTAGTGCCCTAGTCCTAATCGATGAGTAGCTTCATCCATCCACCACTGGTACTTCTGGGAATGGAGTGGCTGTTTATAAAGCACATTAAGGAGACTTGACGCCACAGCACAGCTGGACTGGGATCAGTGAATGACAAGCAGAGAGGGAAAAGGACCCTTGTGTTAATCTTTTAAGAGGATCACCTTGCTCTGCTTCAGTGAACCACGACCACAAACACACAAGAGACTGACACATTTGTGCTTTATTGCTGTACAGGTATTTATAAAACATTTTAAAACAAAATATGTAACATACATATCATTTTTTTTTTCATTCCCTTAACCCCGCCCTAACCACCCCAAACAAGCACGTCTGCATGGATCATGAATATTTCTATATAATTTACAAATCATAATGATAATAGAATGAAGAAATAAAAAGGAATTTAAAAAGAACACTATGAAAGGCAACATCCATTATGGCAAATATACAAAGTGTCTCCAAAGGGATTCTGCTGGGAGCGGATGAGCGATGTGTGGAAAAGTGTGTTGACCTGTCTGTGTGTCATTGGTTGTTGGTAGAAATGGCTACAACTCCTGCTCATCTCTGTCATCTCTGATCCTCTAGACAATTACTCATCCACGGACTTCACCAAAGACCACCAAGGGTGACAACAAAAGGACAACTACAGTCATCTCACGTTGGACAAAAAAAAAAAAAAAAAAAAAACTTCAGTTATGATAATTAGGCTTATATAAGGATAAAATGAGTGGAACTCCTGGTGATCTGACCACATGCTCCCTCTGGGACTTTAAAAAATGCCCCTGATGATGGAGGAGGACTGGTGACAACGAATGAGGATATTTAGACAGCACTGATAGCAATGGAAAAGCATATGGGAAGAATGCCCAAAGAGTTCTACTGAATAGCACAACGGAACATGGGGACTGCACACAGAAAGAGAGAGAGAGAGAGGGACAGAGAGAGAGAGAGAGAGAGAGAGAGAGAGAGAGAGAGATGGAGTGGACAGAACGCTGACAGAATGCTCTCATGCACTACAGAAGCATGTTTTTCTTCGTTATTGATGAGACAAATAAAATCCATTTACATATCATTTTTTCTGATCATCTGTTCTCTTATGCTTACAATACCAAAAACCAACACTTTCACTGTTTATAATTTGTAGAATTTTCTAAATAAAGTGTACTTTTTTCCCTTTGCGAAAGAATGTTACATGACCCACTATAACCCTGTTTTACAAGAGGGTGCACTTTAAATACACTGGGATAGAAGTGCCCCTTTTACCTGAAAAATTACAGGTCAAAAGGGCTAATTTGTGCTATTCATCACAGTCATCACAGTTTTGTACTGATCAGGATACCAGCTTTATCAAATATAATATTCTGTCACACGCGACCAACTGTTTATAAACCCTTTATAAATTAATGCTGGCACTAGCAGGATGTGCTTAGAGGTTTGTGCTGACAGCACTGTAATAAAGGGTTTGTAACACCTTGAATTTGAGGTGGAGCACATGGCGATGTGCATACTTGAGCTCGCGACATAAGTCTGAACTGTGGCAACACATTTTGCTCACGTCAAGGCTGGCTGGTTTAGGTATTAACTGTGAGTAACCTGGGTCTGAAGGACTGAGTGTGGAATGGCCGTCAAGTGCATAACATGGTTATTACACACTTACGCCAGTCACCGGGCCGTTTAAATGCTGTGAGTGTACTGGCGAGGGATTGATTCCCGTCACCGGAAAGCAGCGAGGCCAAAGGCAAACAAACCCAGGAGGGAACACTCAGAGCCTCACTCCAGGCAGAGTTGCTCCACTGCATCACTGGGGAGATCTCTGCCTCCTGTGGGATTGGACATTGTCACAGATCAACAGCATCGGGGAACGCCACTAAAACAAGCACCAGAGATGCACGACCTAGGGAGCGTGACATGACATCACTTCCTGTTTGGCATGATGGTGTTGGATGCATTTGCACTACGCTGTTCAGTAACTAATCTTACAGAATCTCAGTCGTATGAGCAGATAGTGTAAGGGCACGGGTTATTGTTCTATCAAAAAACCCTGGCGACTGTAAAGTATTGATATGTGTAAGTCTACAGCAAGTAGAGCAGAAATACCTAATAAGGGATAATGCAGGATTACCCTGATAGTGAATCTCCACTACCACGTCACTCATCACCTAAACTCATTGTTCCCCTCACATTACACATTACCACAGAGCTGCGGCTGACACAGCAGTCTAAAGTAAATAAAGACTTTTCATCAAGGTGCATTTGCAATGTACTGCAGCACAGACACAAAGATTCCTTCCAGTAAAACCGAAGTGTTTCTCTGTGTTACAGAGCAATGATGTGCAACTGAAGTTGACATTTGTCTGTGATGCTGGAACATTAAACAGAGTAAAAAAAACAACAAAAAAAAACGAAACATTTTCTTTTCTGTGAACATTAAAGATAAACTGCAAGGAGGTTGGGATTCAGAATCATTCATTCATTTCCTTCCTGCCCCCACCCAAAAAAAGAGAAGAGAGAAAACATTCACATTTCAAAAATACATCCCTCGCAGTCAACACACCCCTTCTATCATTGCAATAGGCCCTAACATTCATTCCACGTCCTAGCATTTATGGGAGATCATCCATTGATCTTGTCCCTTATGCTCCACTCCCCTACGACTGACAAACTCCTAGTCTTCCTAGCCACTTGACCTTTGACTGATCCCATTACTATATGCATGTGCAATGTGATTACACACTACTGACACGAGCCCCAGAAGGATGACCCCGTGGAACAGGCAATGGCAACCCAGGATTGGGTGGGTCCATTTGGGATACTAATCCAGAGGACTCCTGGTCACTGTCTTTGAGAGGGTTTTGACAGGGCCATCCACAAGAGTCAGTCGTTATGGAAAGAATTATTATTTTTTCTTCTTCTTTTCTATGTGCCTACAGACTCTGGATGAACTAGATGATGGATCTTGTTTTTTGTTTTTTTTTAAATGCATATTCTCTTTTCGTCTCTTCTTTTCAGACAGGCAAACTTTTTTTGTATACTAAACAACAACTACAACAAAAAAACTTAAAGAGATTCCCAGATTCACAACTGATCGGAAGGGATATTGTCTGTACACTTGAGCTTGGTCATCGTCTGAAGTTAAGTTTGATTTGTATGCTTGCATGAGCAGTGTTTTAAACATCTCTGGGATAGTTCCAAAGTCTAGTTTGTCCTTTATCACTTGAAAAAAAAGACTTCTTGGTATGTCTTCCCGTGCTGGGAAAGCAACTGCGTGGGATGGCCGCTTATCTATTTAGCAGCTGTCAAACAATAGCAGACAAAGCTAGGCTCTACTCAGTGCTGCTCAATAGGCCTTTTTTTCTAAATGCTGAAGCTAAAAGTTAATGAATGCTATTCATTTGCAATCTTAGAGGCTAACTCTAGCGATTGAATAAATTATCTGCAGTGTTGTGTCTGGCTCTGGGTCTAAGTGTCTGTGTGAGTGTCCGTGCGTGTGTGTGTGTGTGCATTCAGCTACACCTCTGCTGCGTGATGTTGGCTAGGCATGATGAGGGTCCTGCTGGTGGTGGTACTGGATTATTGGTGGCACATCAGCATTGAAAGTGCACCTTGTGGCATCTCTGAAGTTTCCCTGAACTAGTGGGCTGTCTGTGTGTTTGTGGGGGAGGGATGAGAAGAAGGATCAGGGTAAAGAATCAGACCATGTTAGATGGTCACAGAAGCACCAGCGGAAGCCTGAAGCGAAGCCATGTCGCATCTTTGAAACCTGAAGAAGAGTCATCGCTTGGAAGCAAAGAAAACCAAAAAGACAAACACACGAAAACAAACACACAAAGAATTAAAAAACAAAAAAACAAACAAACAAAATAAAAACAAAGCTTGAGCATGCCAGATGTCAGCGGACACAACATCTGCCCATAACAAGCATCGTGTAATGTTACTGTTTGCTTCTCCTTCACGTTTTTTTTTGTAAACTTCAAAGACGCTCGTCACACCAGCTTCTCAGTGCGATTCTGCACTAGTGATGGTCACAAACTCCAGGACACTGTCCACCTACTCCTGAAGAGAGAGAGGAACACTCAACGTGTGAGCTATGCTCTGACGAGGACTTCTATGCTGCTAAGGATGCTCCTTTGACTGAAGGGGCCTCGGGAAGTGAACCACTCCGCTCCTAAGGCGCTCATTGGAAATGATGGTTTGGTCTGGGGGAAAAGGGCT
>PYXC01002734.1:120000-130000 GCA_015244755.2 Tenualosa ilisha | reverse complement strand
GTCTAAGATTAGAGCCAAATGATGGAGGGCTGAGTGGACTCGCATGTGCCTGTGTATGTGTGTGTGTGTGTGTGTGTGTGTGTGGCGGGGGGTGGTGGTGGTTGTGTGTTGCTGTGTGAATGGACCCACGCATTCACATTTGCCCAGATTAGAAGCACCGTGCAGCGCGAGGAATTCTGAGAAAGCTCAGTACATAAAGTACTGCGCATGCGTACTTACACATACACACACACACACACACACACTCACTCTGACACATAAACACAAACAAATACACAAACAGACAAAGCCCTGGGCCCTCCTGATTGGTGCTGGACATGAGGTGGGTGGTGGCCAAGAGAATGAATGAGAGCAGTCTGATAGCTGGCAATCGCATTCCACCAGATTGGCTTCATGTGTGAGTCTGTGTGTGTGTGTGTGTATGTGTGTGTGTGTGTGTGTGTGTGTGTGTGTGTGTGTGTGAGTGAGTGAGATGGGGCGTGGTGGTGGTGGAGGTGGGGTTTGGGTGGGGGGTTGGTTGGGGTGTTAATCAGTTTCCCACCTGCTCTCTTCTGCAGCTCAGTAAAGGAGAGAGAAGAGGGGGAGGGAGGTGAAAGGATAGGGAGAGGATAGACCCAGACCAGACACACACAGGACCTAAGAGGCCCGCACACTCTCAGTGTCCAACCCAGTACAACTCCACCTAATAACCTCTGCAGTGTAGCCATTGATAAAAATGCTAAACATTTTCTGTGCTCAACATCAGGGCCTTATTCAGGCCCAGGACAGCTATACATCCAGCTAACACTCACACTCACACACACACACACACAAACACACACACACACACACCTAATAACCTCTGCAGTGTAGCCTTTCATAAAAATGCATTTTCTGTGCTCTTTCACGTGCCCTTGATCAGCTCCTTACCTTGCCTGCTTCGATCCAAGCAACTTTTTGCTAATTTAACCCCTTTACAACATTTAATTAAAGGATGTACTATGTCAATAAATGTGACATCTTCTACGCAGTGGACTATTAAGAGATAAATCAATAAATGCTTTTCAGCTGAATTTTGCGGTAACATCAGGTGGGTTTAAAATGACCTTGAACATTCTGTCGAAATCTTTTTTGTATGAGGCATACTATATAAGCCCTATCTCTCTCTCTTCTCTCTCTCTCTGTGACGCCCACCCACAGAAACCCCCGCGCACACACACACACACACACACTCACAGACAGACGGGCGGACGTCAGCCCCTCGTCTATTTGAACCCTTAAGCTGATTAACCTCTAACCCAATCTCCCTTTTCCTGTCCTGTGTTCTGTCCACCCCACTCCACCACCCCAACACACACACACACACACACACACACACACACACACACACACACAAACCCTGTGGATGTCAGTCAGGAGCAGCGGTAGCTGAGCAAAAGGGTACACTGTCCACGTGTTCTCCCTCAGTGTCCTGAAGCTGGCAGTAAGTAAGCTTCAGGCCTACCATCTGCTGTTTCACAACAGCATACATATTGATTTGTTTTTAACCACACTACTGCTAAATTACGCTGTCCAGCTGTGTAGGCTGAATACATACATAGAGTGTAATGAACATAAATCATAGTCTGGTTGTATCACTGGCATTACAAAATCATTTCTGAAATATTACAATTCATTAGTTGTTTCCCAAAGAGGTCCCAGGTCAGACAGGTGGCTTGCCATCCCTGCAACTCAGAATGTCTGGGTTAGATAGGAAGGGCCTGTGTGTGTGTGTGTGTGTGTGTGTGTGTGTCTGAGTGTGTGTGTGTGTGTGTGTGTGAGCCTTGCCTCAGCAGCCTGCAGGTGGCCTGGGATTCAGCAGCACAAAGAGACACATTTACAATTGTTTTAGTGAGAGTATTCCTCTCGCTCACTCTCTCTCTCTTTCTCTCTCTCTCACAGACACACACACACAAAACCAGCTGGACAGCTGTCTGAAAAAAATCTTTAACTTCCTTTAATACTTCTTCTCTACTAAAAGAGGGATACAGAATGAGGGATGTAGAGAGAAAGAAAGAAAGAGAGAGAGAGAGAGAGAAAGAGAGAGAGAGAGAGAGGGGAAAAGAAAGAGACATAGTGAGATACCCCCCGGCTCCCCAAAGCCCAGATCCCTTTATTTGGATTCCGGGATTCCGCTCCCTGTTTATTCAGGATTAGTGGGGCTACATCCAGGAGGAGAGCCGAAACTTGAGGCCAAATTTGGCAAGCGGCGTGGTGTAAATGGCCACCTCAGCCCACCGAGCGGGTGGCCATTGAGCTGCTCACTGGGATCCTCTCCGACACACAATGAGGGAGCGTGGAGCCATTTTAATGAGCTGCGTCTGTTCTGATCACAGGCCAAACAGCCTGAGTGCACACGCACACGCGCACCACACACACACACACACACACACAAATGCACACGCACACACCCACACAAAAGAGACAAGGTCTTTGATTAGGGGGTTTGGTTCCATAAAAGGCGTGTCTGTGTAGTGCATGTGTATGCATGTGCATGTTGGAGGGAGGCAAAGGGGTACATCTTTGTATGTGTGTGTGTGTGTGTGTGTGTGTGTGTGTGTGTGTGTGTGAGAGAGAGAGAGAGAGAGAGAGAGAGTGAGAAAGAGAGAAAGAGTGTTTGTGTAATGCATAAAATTCGTGTGTGTTTCATCTGACATTTCCCATCTGTGGTCTGACTAAAACTCACATATGCAGACACATGATCACATAAGCACACACACACACACACACACACACACATAATAAGGCTTCCCCGAGCTGCAGGGCCACTTGAGTTCATCTTCTGTCCCAGTGGAGAGTGGGGAGAGTCAGGGCCGTGTTAGATCAGGCCAAGAGAAGATGCCGGCTTAGGACAGAGAGAGAGCCAGGTTATCCCTGGCCATCCCCATTCAGGAGACACACACATCAGGGCCTTATTGCGGCCCAGGGCAACTATACATCCAGCTGACACACACACACACAAACACACACACACACAATCACAAATGCAAACGCAAACACACCAGCACAAGCAACACACATATTTAAATCCACACACACACACACACACACACACACAGCTTATGGATCAATTTCTCCTACCACCAAGACAAAAAAAGCAATGAATGACTTAAAGATTTTTCAAGCTGTTGGTGTGTGTGTGTATGTGTGTGTGTGTGCATGCTGGTGCATGCCTAAGAATGGATGGACACTGGTAAACCCACTGCCAGAATGAGTGGGCCATCTGCCATCTTGGACAGCACAAGAGGACAGGCAGGCTGGCCTTGCTTATGCCATGATCCAATGGAATCACTTACAACTGGCAATGATGAGATACAAGAGTCAAAAACATTTTTGAACTTCATACACTACTGTGTGAAGCAAGGCAGACAGAGAGA
This sequence comes from Tenualosa ilisha, assembly GCA_015244755.2. Classification (NCBI taxonomy): domain Eukaryota; kingdom Metazoa; phylum Chordata; class Actinopteri; order Clupeiformes; family Clupeidae; genus Tenualosa; species Tenualosa ilisha. Next base: position 126,605 of record PYXC01002734.1, on the reverse strand, counting down.
TGCATAAAGAGAGAAAGAAAGACAGAAAGAGAGAGAGAGAGAGGCAGAGAAAATGAGAGAGAGGTGAGAGCATGTGTGCTTTTGCTTCTATAGTTTTGTACTTTCTGCACCAGCTGTATGTGGGTGAGTGTGTGTGTGTGTGTGTGTGTGTGTGTGTGTGTGTGTGTGTGTGTGTGTTTGTGGTCTTGGAGCTGGCTGGCTCTGGCTCTGGCTGGCTAGCGTGCTGGTGGCTGCGAGCCCTAAGCTCACATAAGGCAACATTCAGCCAGCAACAATTAGGAGCTGAGCACGGGGAGACGCTCACAGAAAGACGTTTTGTCTGGAGAGCAAATACATGAATATAAGGGAAAGGGGAGTACTCAAAGGCGGGATTCAGAGCATGAAAGAACGGCAAGAAAAGGGAGGGAAAAGCATTGGGATGAGTTCAACCACAGGCGGGCAAAGACCAGGGGTGCGGGGGAGCGGAGAGTGGAGGGGGGTGGGGAGTGGGGAGTGGGGTGTGTCGCCAGGGCCCAGAAATGGATGGAAAAATTGCTGGTTCAAATAAAGGAAAAGCAAACTTCTCGGAGGACGAGAGAGCAAAAAACTGCAGCTCACGGTTTTTTTTTACATTTCTTTGCGAACTCTGACAATCTTTTCATTATCTAAATAAACAGTAAACAGTCTTGTCTGAGGTATAATACATCCATATCAACAGGGAGTTGCCACACATAAACTGCTAAGGATCCTGCCTGGGTTTACAGCAAGTCTCTGCCTTTTCCTTCATAATAAAACCCTGACCTAACATAAAAAAATTCAAAGCAACCAAAACTAGACTACAATCATGGCACACATGTGGATAAACTGCCAACTGCTCTGGCAATGCATTGAACTAATACTAGTATCTTAGTCCTTTTAATGCCTAATGAAGAACTGGGGAATGATGTTATATTTAATTAAGAAAATAGACTTCATGACTATAGCTTTCCTGCAGACAGACCCAACCATAGAGGGTACAAACCGGGCATGCAGCTTAGTGTGTGACAGAATTTAGCTGAGAAATGTCCCCTCACGAATACTGATGCTCCTCTGCACGTGTTCAGATGCATGAGCTGCAGTTCTCTCTTTTTTGCAGCAATGGAAAGAAGGGAATGACTCAGGATCCATAAAGAAAGAAGGAAGGAAAGAAAGAAAGAACGAAAGGAAGGAGTGCGCAAGGCAATGCATTGAGGGGTAGCCGACAAAGAGAACATAGATCGAGAGAGAGAGAAAGAGAGAGAGAAAGAGAGAAAGTGTAGAGAGAACCAGTCTTACCCCCTTACCCTACGGCCCCCAGCGGTGCGCCCCAGCCAGGGGGTCGGAGGGGGAGGCTCACAGGGCCGCCCCAGCACCGAAGGGGGAGAAGTTGAGGTGACCCCTCTGGAAAGAGAAGAGGAGGGAAACAGAGAAAAAACACACAGGGAGAGGAGAGAGAAAGAAGGAGAGAGAGAGAGAGAGAGACAGTATGGTGTTCATTAAAGAGATGATTACACTCTAGCAAAATACAATTTATCACATCAGAACAAGAGAGAGGGTGGGAAAGAGAAGGGTGGGGAGGGAGGGGGGGGTGACAGAGAGAGACAGAATGGAAAATATGTCCTTCAAAATTCTGTGGCAATACACAATAAATTCTCAGTTACTGTTGGGGCTTTTTCAGTTCTTCTGACAGTCAAAAATACTTTTGGTTTTTAGGACGTACACCTATCAGCTCACTAAAGACACTCTCACTGCTGAAGCTGAGGGACAAGCTCACACAGATCCTCCTCTTAAGTGTGTGTGAGAGTGTGTATGTGTGTGTGTGTGTGTGTGTGTGTGTGTGTGTGTGTGTGTGTGCCCGGTTGTGCGCGCCTCAGCCTGGCTGGAGAATAGAGGATGCCCCTGGCACTGACATGCCCCCATCTGAGCTTATCAATGTTTCAGCGAGACAGTGGAGTGCCTTGGACAGGCGCTGCTTCCTCCGGGGACGCCTGGCTTTGCACCACATGTCCAGAGTGATACCTCCGCTAACAGCGCTCCTTTCCCACGCACCTCACAGCCTCCAGGGAGAGCATAGCTGGGGTGTGTGGGGGGTGGTTTGGTGGTGTGTGGTGGTGTGTGTGTGTGTGTGTGTGTGTGTGTGTGTGTGTGTGTGTGTGTGAAGGGGGGGGGGGTCCTGTTTTATGGTGTGGAGATGACCTGAAAGCAAGGATTTTCCATTAGATGGACTACATGGCCGGGAACAGTACAGGACACTAAGTCCTATCACCCCCACCCACCCAACCACCCACCCACACAAACACACACACACACACACACACACACACACAAACCCCCCTGCCTCAGAGCTCATCTCTGCTCCTCCAGGGAGCACTCAGTGGAGAAAGATCAAAAGTCCAGATAAGATGGAATCGCTTGTTAACTGCCACTCTGCTCCCAACCGCTCGCTCGCTGCCTCTTGCATATCATTCGGTCCATTCGGTCTCCCAGGGACACCCCCTCGGCTCATCCATCGGAAATTATGACTAATGATTTTCCGCCACCCCTTTGCCGTCTCACCAACGCGACGGCCTCTAATCAACTTCCGAGCGGATGTTGGCCGGCGGTGGCAGATGTGTATGTGGAATCCGAGACCCTCGGCCATATGTCAATACATGTTAGGATAGGCTGCAGCCCTGCAATTAAAAGACCTGTTTCCTCTTCCTAAGCACCGCAACGAGAGGGTTGGATAGATCGATAGCACTCCATGGGTTAATCTCGAGGGCAGCTGGCCCAGGTAGGGAAAGTAGAGAGAGAGAGAGAGAGAGAGAGAGAGAGACAGAGAGAGAGAGAGAGGTGGGGGGGGCTACATGCAAGCTCAACGTCTGGGGCTTGCCCAGACAGCACACTTCCATGGGCCACTGCTAACACTTGGCCTTATATGGAAGGAAGTTTGACTTGTGACAATAATCCTTTAATTGGAGTGTTTGTTGTGCAGTAAAACAGCCAGAGAACAGAGGAAGACCACACTCCTAGGCCACAGCTGCAAACTGCCTCACTTTCAAAGGCTTCTTATCTGAGTGGAATAATACTGACGACATGCTCTTGCACGACGACAAAAAAGAAATGCATGTTTTGTGAAGATTATCTTCACTTTATATGAATTAGGACACTTTCCGACACCTGCGTTGCGGTTGCCAGCGTATGTGTCTCTTCAGTCCTATTGCGCTAACTCAAATAGTTTACATGGTTTGATGCATTCGATTCAAGTAACAGTGTAAGTTGTCCTAGTGCTTGTATGGGCTACTGAGATGCATAGTTTACATAGTGAGGCCGAGAGTCTGTTTACAGAGGAAGTTGTCCCAGCGTTGTGTTTAATTTGCATGTGTGCGGTGTATAGTTTATAGCCGGCAGAGTTAAAGCTTAGTTTCAATGTCCAGCTCCCGTTTAGAGTGCTTCCCCCTCGCATGGGCTGCAGGGGGCTGATTCTGTACTTGTGAATATTTCATAGGCGATTTGAATAATTGAAGCTTTATTTAAAGAGCACGGTGAATGCCCGAGCGTAACCCACTGGTGATGGCAGTGGGGCCCTCAACCTGGCCAATCTCCCGCCCCAACTCACACTCACACACCCCACTCAATACCGGGTCTCACTTCCAGCATCATCACATGACCTTGACCCCTGTATCATGTGACTAAGCTGAGGTAAAGGGGGGAGTATGTGTGTGTGTGTGTGTGTATCTGTGTGTCTGTGAGTGTGTGTGTGTGTGTGTGTGTGTGTGTGTGTGTAAAATCCAATCCTGTAACCCAAACCCCCCTGAGCATTGAGTGTCCCATGAGCAGAGGGAGTCTCGGGTGTCGGTGGCGGAACACTTCACACAAACCACACACACACACACACACACCACTTTCAGCCCGCCAAAGAAACTAGAACAAACGTGTGGGGGGGGAAAAAGGAACAAAATCTTATTCTTTTTTTTAACTACACATCCTGAACTCTGGATGGTTTTAAAATGGTGTGTGTGTGTGTGTGTGTGTGTGTGTGTGTGTGTGTGTGGAGCAAGCAGCTGTGTATACATCCTTTACAGCAATGAGGAAGTGAGGACTGCTGTTTGAAAATATTCAAAAACAGAACTGAAGTCAAATCAGAATCAAAATGGGGAAGGGACACTTCTAACTATGGAGTGTTGTGGTATGACCACACACACACACACACACACACACACACACACACACGGACACTCCCCCACCTGTTTTGCATTGAGCAACACAGAGAAATGGGGTGAAAGATATTATGTAAGGTGGTTGTTGTGAGTTGGTTACACAACCACTCCTCCTTCTCCCCTCCCTCCCGCTCTGTCTCTACTTCCCTCTACCTCTCTCATTCCATCTCTCTCTCTCTTTCTCTTATTTTTCCTCATCTCTCTCTTGTTCTCTTTCTCTTTCGTCTCCTCCCTCTTCCTCTTTCTCCCTCTCATTCTCACCCCCTCTCCCTGCCTTTCCTCCTAATTTTACTTCCTCTCTTACCCCTCTCTCTTTTTTCTTCTTTCTCTCTCTCTCTCTCTCTCATTCTCTCTCTATCCAGTCCCTCATTAGGTTAATGACGGTGCTGGCGGCTGGTGTTGGAGCTTGTGGATCAGGTGGAGACGTGGGGCAGTGCGGCTATCGGAGAAGCGGCAGCCGAGCCGACCACCTCCTCCCCCCACCGCCCCTGCGTCTACTGTCTGAAGCCACCCACGTCTGTTATCTGCGGCTCTGCGGATATATCTGCCCCCGGAGCAAACGATATGGGTTAATCCCCAAATTGACCCGCACCAAGTGGCCGGGCATATGTAAATGCCCCCCTCCAGCGCGAGGAACCTGATCCTAAAATCTTTCCAGGAAAGATCTGACCATCGCAGCCCTGCCATGCATCTCTGGTCCCCACTGGCTTGATCAAATGGAATTAGAAAAACACGTATAGTGTGCTCTGCTTCTGCAGCTGAAGTGGCAGGTGCCCATTGGTGTCCCTTAGGTTAGCCACGTAATGCTAATGGAGCCAATTACTAAGAATTAGCACTGCTCCCTAATTAGCTTATACAGTAGCAATATTTTAATAGTTTTCTTAGAATGTCACATTAAAGGAAGTGTCGGGCTTCCAGAGAGTTCTTCGGTTATTGGCTTTGAAGTTGCAAAAAGACCTTTCCTGGATAACAGCTTTCTCACTAGGTACGTCTTTATGGTGCATTATCTCAATACATATCCATCAGACTTTAAATTGTGTTCATTAAGTCCCTGTACTGTGCTGTGGCAAAAAAGGAACATGAGACCACCGTTATGGGGAATTATTATAAACTCGACACATGTAGAGACACTATGAACACCTTTAATTATGCAAATTCAGGTCTCTATCCACGTGCGTGTGTCATTATGCTAGTGTAGTCATGCATGCAAGAACACAGCCACATGCATGTCAAAGTCAGGACACGGTGGCTTTCCAGATGAATCCAAACATGCCCTCTGTGTCACACACACTGGGGTCATAGGGTTTGTTTCATCAAGCTTATGTTAGCAGTGTGTGTGTGTGTGTGTGTGTGTGTGTGTGTGTGTGTGTGTGTGTGTGTATGTCATCTCTACCGAGCCATTAATCGCGCCATAGCATATGCTTCTCATATAATCCCAATTCACTGTCACCACTCCGTCTGCACTAGATAGGGAAGAGGAATAACCCGTCTCCTCACTGTGTCTCTCCATCCATCTCCAGGAGATTACAGCTCTGGATACCGGTGAGCCCCTGAGACACCTGTCACCCGTGTCACAGTACATACCTGCACCATGGACCTCTACTGAGAGCTGTTTGGGTCTCGTTTCCATGAGTGAGAAATCCCGGCCTGGACTTCTCTAATATACAGTTAATACTCCATGTCATAGATATATGGTCAGCGCTGAACAGATCTGCTGTGGCCCCTACAGTTAGGATCTAGTGTATGATGATTCTCAGAGTTTTTTTTCTGACTCTGACTGGATGTTCCTGTGCTGTTAGCTGTCTTTGGGTACGATTGGCAAAGAATCTTGCTGTTAGTGGTACATGATCACATGAGCACTATCAGTGGGTATGGACCCGACATTTGGTTTTATAGGCCTTTATAAGACCTTAGCTGGGAAAACTCTCATGACTTCCTCTGATTGGGTGAGCAACAAACAAACAGGCTTTCTTGTAAAGTTGAAGATGGATAAATAATTATTTATTATTCATTCATTCATTCATTCATTCATTCATTCACTCACTCATTCCTCAGATACTGGGTATGTCATATGGTGCATGTTGCAGCTCTTACTGGCCTGCTGTGGGTTGCTGTTGTATCCTGGCATTTCCTGTGAATTTAACTTAAAATGTAGTAGGGTAGGTAGGGTGTAGGTGTGGTAGGGGTGTGTGTGTGTGTGTGTGTGTGCACTGTGGGGCAGGGCTATGGACCTCTATCTGTTACACTGTGGCAGAGACAGAAATGGAGATGGAGACAAACCAGTGAAAGAGTGAGGGGAGAAAGTGGAAGGGCAAAGGAGAGAGAGAGACAGATAAAAAGAAAGAGAAAGCAGGGTGGGGTGGGGGTGGGGGGGCTGGGAGAGAGAGAGAGAGAGAGAGAGAGAGAGAG
>PYXC01002734.1:110000-115000 GCA_015244755.2 Tenualosa ilisha | reverse complement strand
CTGTACGATCGGAGATGGCCCTTTTGTCTGGGGCCGTCGCGGCAAGATAAAACAGGAGACCGAAAGGGAGGAACGTCCGCAGAGTCGCTGTCACTGTCAACTGACTGACTGACAGCGTGCTTCATCAATAATGGCATAGCCGAATCTGGCTTGTGCTAGTGACTCACTGCAGCCCCAGAAACCCCTCCAGCCTTAACCTGCTCTCCCTGTTCTCCTCCAGGGCTTACGGTGGCAGTCTGGAGGACTTATTTGCTCCTGCCAATCAAGGGGAAGCTCCAGGAGAGCTGCCAGTTGGGATTTGGGACTATTTGCGTCACTGGAAGTGTAGAAAAGTTCCATCCTGGCATAGCTGTAGTTTGTTCTGAGGGACGGTGTGATGTATTCTCTCAATACACTATAAGCTAGGGATGGAACTCCCCCAGTATACAGTATACACAGACAGACAGAGATATACAAAGACAGAAAGTCACACACACACACACACACACATACACACACACATACACATTCCCTTGCGGGTGTCTGTGCATGTAGACGCACACACCCACATGCACACACACACACACACAACCCCATGACACATTCAAACAAATCTGAGAGGCCATTTTCTCCCCCAGGTATCATTGGCATGCTTGCCTGGAATGATCCACACTCGTCAAAGGGAGCAGGAGAATGTGTTGTTTAAAATTTCATGGGCACATCATCTCCGGCTGATGCAATATTAATGCACTGGGTGCCAATACCCTTTATGGCTCCTCCACCGGGAGAGGCATGGGACTGAATGGAGAAGAAAGGACTGAGAGAAAGAGAGAGAGAGAGGTGAAATTGCATAAGTAAAGGTGCTCTCTTTGTGTACTCCTAGCTCAGTAGCGGCACACGTGTGAGTGTCAGACTGCGTTAATGCTAACGTCCTCACCAAGAATAAGAACGAAAGTGACTCACTAGTCTATTGCATTAATCAATTCCTTACTCGATAATCCCATATACATAACAGGCATCACCGGTGACACGATCTGCGCACACAGCAAAATCTGATTGGTGGAAGCCTGTTTCCCATTCAAACCCATGAACCAGAGCACTGAGGGCCTTAAGGTGGGGGTGGAGAGACCAGACTTAAAATAATGGCATGTCATAAAACATATATGGCCTGAGTGTTGTTGCAGCAGCAGTTTCCCACGGGACCTGGAAGTTGTGAGGTATTTATTCGGTGGGTTATTGAGTAGTAGTTGGAATTGACAGCCGAGAGTTCATTCACTATGAGGCTGGGCCCTTTTCTGCATGAAAATGGAGGCTAAGCGGCTATAAAAATATCCCGGGCAATAAAATGCCAAAGAAAACAAGAGTGATGTTATTTGGGATTAGGCATTCCCAGGATTTACAAGGCCTTGAAGTCCAGCGCATCGCTGCATTTTAGCATTATGTTCTTAGTTTAGCGACAACAAGACATTAATGTACAGTAGCCTATGTAGCAAGATCATCCGTAGGATGAACTGCCAGTCCTCTGCATGACAGCTACCCCCATGAGGTCATTTATAACATTAATGATGCATGCCAGAGACCTGCCTTTCAGTTCATGCAATTACTTCCAGTGTGGATAATAGTAGCCTACTTCAGGTGACAAATGCATGAAGCGAATAAAAATGAAACATTACTTTGATCATATTCACTCTGCCAGGCTTGTTCCAGCTTAGGCTGTCAGACACTCACTCTAGCATGGATTTTCCTCTAGGCAAGAAGCAAGAGATGCAAGGGTCAGCTTAAATAGTTTTTCCTTGTCTTGAGTAAGCATCCATGTTAGCTTTTAATCCATGAACTTTACAATTGCAGCTGTGGAGGTGTTTGAGGCTATCATAAAGACAGAGATGTTAAATTGTTATCAGAAAAACTTGTACACACACACACACACACACACACACACATATACTACTACACACACACCCCAAGACACATACTACTAGGCCCTACTTTTGCTGTTAAAGGTAACAATAGCTCCCTTTCAGCCCAGTTAATAGTTCCTGTTTAGACATGGGCTAAAACGCTACCAAAGGTCTCACAAGAGGAAGCCTGTCAGCGTTTGCTAGCTGAAACAGATGAACAGGTTTCCACTGGTTCCCATTGTCATTAGTGTCTTGAACTAAGAGACCCTTATAGGTTATACAGTAAATGTCATAGAATAAATGAAGACTTCATCTAGAACCTTTTGTGATTCCATACAGAGAACCTTTTTCAAGGTGCTCCAGGGAGCACAAGCCATCAGCCCCTGTTACCCTCTTCAAATTGATGGTCATTGTTTCCCTCGCATAAAGCCATAAAGTATGCTAGGCGAGTGATCTGGACCCCTGACCTCAGTGTTGGCACGGCATTAGCGACGGAGCCATAAACCCCCTGGCTCTCATCTGCTAAAGGTCACCCATGTAAATGAATGGCCAGTGTCAGTCCTTTCTACGGGTGCTGGTGGTAGTGGTGGTGGTGGTGGTGGTGTTGGGTAACCAAGACCTCTGGCGCCCATCATGTCCACCACGGCAGTTAACCCCAGCTAACGCTAGCGCCCCCCATTAGCTGTACAAGGGCATGCGGTTATAGTGTGTGTGTGTGTGTGTGTGTGTGTGTGTGTGTGTGTGTGTGTGTGGTTGGGGGGATGATGCTGAGGTGGATACCTGGATGGTGGGGTGCAGAGGCGAGGGGGGGTGCAAGGTTAAAGGATGAGGTGTCCAGGGTGGTCCACAGATACAGGCTAGGGTTTGAGTCTGTGTATGTGACGAGTGGAAGGGAGAAAAATTTACCTATTTACCAAAACACAGACCTAACACTGCCAGTAAATCACTTTTTGAACACACACACACACACACACACACACACACACACACAAACACAAATACACACGCATACACTCACTATTCGAGCGGGGGTTGCCCTGTGCTCTCCAAATGATTGATGACAGAGGGGTAAAAGTTGTTTTGTACTGTACACACACACACACAAAGAGCAGAGCAGAAGGCTAGACAAGGTGTGGAAAGGGTGGTGGTGGGGTCACACACATAAATCCATATGATGAAGCAGAGACACTGGGCTAAAGTGCTTTTAATTAAAACAAAGGTAAAGGGCACAGAGTGATCAGAGGTAGGAATGGCAGGGTTTATGAGTATGTGTGTGTGTGTGTGTGTGTGTGTGTGGGCGTGCGCATGCAGAGGGGGGTGTGGTGGTGATAGCGGTGGTGGTGTGTGTGTATGTGTATGTATGTGTGTGTGTGTGTGTGTGTGTGTGTGTGCAGAGGGGGGTGTGGTGGTGGTGTGTGTGCATGTGTGCGTGCGTGCGTGTGTGTGTGCGCGTGGTTGTAATATCATAACGGAAATACACATAGGAATTTCATAATGGAAAAAACACAGAAACACAAACAAACGCACACACACACACACACACACACACACACACACAAACACAGAAAGCCTCCAGTAGCCCTGGCCATTTAGCTGCTGATAGATTCGTGGGTGCCCCAGAATGACCTTCACTAGATCTGCAATATGCAGTAACACCCTCCCAAACTATTTGTCCTATGTGGCTCTGGTGGATGTAGACTGTCTGACCATCACATTCATAAACACTGACACTATCCTCAAATAAACCAGTGAAATGAACACTAAGTGTAATAAAAAAATGAATCCTGTGTGTGTGTGTGTGTGTGTGTGTGTGTGTGTGTGTGTGTGTGAGTGAGAGAGAGAGAGGGAGAGAGAGAGAGAGAGATCTGTGTGTGTGTGTATGTGTGTGTGTGCATGCATGTGTGTGTGTGTGATTGAGAGAGAGAGAGAGGGAGAGAGAGAGAGATCTGTGTGTGTGTGTGTGTCAGTTTGTGTGTCTGTTTGTGATGTGACAAAAACCGTGTGGTTACACTGCTCTCCTAAAACAGATGTTGGGAACAGTCAAGTGCTATTTCGATGCAGTGACTAACTTCATGGATTTCTAATGGGCTACATTGAGGTTTGGGTTCAACCAGCCAATGAGTTGATTCTGTTCGACACAGCAATGTTCAGTTCCCACAGTCAAGACGAAGGAGGGTGATTGCATAAGGTCTACCAAATGAGCAAAAATAATGACAAGAAAAAAAAGAAAGAAAGAAAGAAAGAAAAAAAAAAGAAAGAAAGAAAGGAAGGAAGAAAAGCTAATGGCACATGCCATTTTTGAGCAACATTGGTGAACACTGTTCCTGTGAATAGATGTTTGGGTTCAGTCTCTTTGATAAGGGCATCAATTTCTTTGTGTTTCTGCTGTACGTTCATCATCAGTTGGAAAACTGTCATGATCATTCAATTAGAATTCATGGAGCTGGTTATGTGGTTGCCCAACAAAGAACACCAAACATATCTCAAAAGCCAAACTGAGGCCTTAAATTCTAAGACTACAGTACTGCGGTCCATCTGCATGCATTGTATTTGAGGGAAAGCACCTCTAATATGAGCACTGGTGCCCCAAATGAGGCAAAGCTGACCTACGTTTCAGCCTGACCTACATTTCAGTGTGTCTTGTGTACTTATGCAAGGTCACCGTAATAGAATCAGACCTGAACATTATGTCCTTAAGGAAGGCAGGGAGAGTAATGATAAGATAAGACTCCAGATACTTGTATCATAGTAGATATGTGAGCTTTTATCTGCTGATACAGTGTACGGGCCAACTGCACACAAACTGTAAATGTCACTGTAATTACAGCGTGAAATCACGAAGATGTCATAAAAACTGTAAATTCAGGAAGGTAAACAAACACAGAAAACTCCAGTCATTCGCTACCCATAGCCCTGTTGTTTCACGTCACTACTGTGTTGTTGGCAGGAAAATGAATGAGTTTACTTGATTGAGTTCATTTGCCCTTTGCCCCTGCTGAGCACTAGCTGCCTCTCAGCCTGTGCCGGACCAGTTTTCCTCACCCTTGCTCCTCCTGACAGCACTCACTGACCCCTCACAATGACTACGTTTGCATGCACTTCAGTATCCCCAATATGGGGCTT
>PYXC01002734.1:90000-102500 GCA_015244755.2 Tenualosa ilisha | reverse complement strand
AACGCTGCATCCGCCGCTGCCGCTGCTGGTACTGCCGCTGCGGCCGCCCCGTGGCTGGAACCGGTCAGTCGGCGCCGCACGCGTTTACGCACCAGCCAGCCACGCGCCACTGAGGCACAGCACACACACACACACACAGAACACACACACCACACACACACTGCTCAATAGTGGAAAGCAAACAATCAGAAAATGTATTTTACATACCTCCATTGATGAACACAGAGAAACACAAACACACACACACAAACACACACACACACACACACAAATAGAAGCTTGAACTTGCCAGCTGTTTAGCATCCCTGTTCTTTTACCTTTCTGGCAGGTGACGATTTTCTTGTGGAGCTGATGGCAGCGGTCATTCAAGTGGTCTGCCTGCCAGTACCTCAGGAACACTTTACTATTTCCCATCTAGAGTACAGAGAGAGAGAGAGAGAGAGAGAGATGGAGTGAAGGAGAGAGAGAGAGAGAGAGAGAATACAATAAACATAAGACGGGACTATTGCTGCTGGTTCAAATCAGATGTGTGTGTGGGTGTGTGTGTGTTGTGTATGAAAATAAACCATTAAACCAGCACAGAGAGAGTAAGACTGCAAGTGTGTGTGTGTGTGTGTGTGTGAGAGAGAGAGAGAGAGAGAGAGAGAGAGAGATAATAAGCAGCTGTGCTGTGTGTGAATGGCCTACCTGCCAGCCCTGGAGCTTGCAGTGCTGCAGCACATGTCTGCATCTCTCCTCCACTGGCAGCTTCCTCCGCTCACCCAGGATGGTGTCGCCAGGTCCCTGTACCTGCAAACCACAACACCACACGAGTGACCACAGGAGCAGCAACACACACACACACGCACACACACACACACACACACACACACACTCACACACACACACACACACAGCTGCGGCCAGGACTGAAGGGTGACCGGGGTGGCCAGTTCAATCCTGACAAGTAGAAAGCTGTGGATGAAGGGGAAGGGTTGAACATCACTCTAGGTTGAGTATCAATCTGAGTGGTTTCCCTCTCCTCCGGGTTGTCTATCGTATATGAGTGTATTTTCACTCACTTACTCTGTGTGTGTGTGTGTGTGTGTGTGTGTCTGTCTGTCACTAATCTGGACAGGTAAAGTAAACAGCACAAATTTTCTTCAAGGATCTAGTGTCTGCAAACACACACACACACACACACACACACACACTCCTCCGACTAGGCTGGCTCTCACACAGCTTCAGCAATCAATCACACATTCTGACACACACTCCATATTGCCACTGGAGTTTGTCAAGCATCACAAAAGACACTTCTCAGGCCTTCACGCACAGACACACTTCACACACTCCCAACCTGGAGCATCTGTTCAACAACTAGGACGCATTCCACTCCAGTGCATCTCTATACACACATCAGATTCCTACACACACACACACACACACACACACACACACACACACACACACACACTGTGTTAACCATTCATGCACGGGCCCATATTGTGGTGTGGGAAAAAAGGCAGCAGGGTTAGAGGTTGGGGAGAGGAAACCGGGGACCAGAGGACGGGTCTAGACGCTGAGTGAAGACCGCTAAATCAAATGTGGGTGTCAAAGGCGCCAAGGAACCCAAAACACACACACACACACACACACACACACACACACACACGCTTGTGTACCCAGTGTGTGTGGGAGCGAAGGCAGCTGAGGAGGACTGCGACACGAGAGAAAACTAAAGGGCAAAAAGGGGGTCAAAGGTCGTGGGCGTCAGGAGCCGGGGTGACCTTGAAGCATCTGTTCCCATTGCGGTTGCCCGGGACAACCGTGGCTCTTAGTGCCCTGAGTGCGAGTTTTGGGGGAGCAGTGCGAGGGGTTTGAGGGTGTTAATCACGGCCAGACAGAAGTGTGGAGAAGAGAGGAGTGTGAGGATCCCCAGTCAAGGGTGTCAGACATAATGGGACACTGGGAAGACACACTTCTCACAAAAGCCCACTGAACCCACCACAGTATCACACACACACACACATAAACACACATAAACACACACACACACACACACACACACACACACACGAACGTAAGCATGCACGCACACACACACATTATTGGGATGACACCACTTTCTCCAAAAAACTTTCTCACCGTCTTAAAAGTGACCCTAGCAGGAGTCTATAAGGACACCAACCCACTATAAACAGCACAGCGTACAAATCTGTCTTTGCAAGCATGCTTTGCCACTGGAGATCTGTGTGAATGGACACATATCTGCCTGCCTGTCCGTCGGTGTGTCTGTCTGTGTGTATGTGTGGATGTCTAGAAAGAACGCATCACAACATCAGTCTTCTTTACAGCCTCTTAGGGCGTTTCATTGCATTTCTGCAAGTCTGCCAGGGGAAACACTTAAAGTGACCCTAGCAGGAGTCTATAAGGACACAACCCACGGTGTGTCTGTCTGTGTGTATGTGTGGATGTCTAGATTCACACAAGGAGGGGATACGAAAGATGAAGAACGGTTTGCATTCATGCATGCGCACACACATGGATTTGTGTCGTGCACACACAGACACAAATAAAAAAAAAATACATTTGCATGCACATGTACATCCTCTCAGTACCAGTAATCCCCTCCCCTGTCCCTCATGCTAAAATCCATAGCTATCCTACCACCCCATTCCCACCCGTGGCCTTTACAGTAATCCGGTGCTGACCAAATGAGCGCCTGTGCTGTGCTGTGGAGTTAGCGGTTAGCGGAGCGGCTAGAGGGGCGGGGGTGTGTGGGGGTGTGGGGTGGAGTGGGTCTAAGCATGCATGCATGCATGCGTGAGCCTCACGCCCCTGACCCGCGCTGGCCGCACTCTAATCCATTGTTTACTGTAAGTAAAAGCTGGAGGGACATGCCTGCCTGCCTGCCTGCCTGCCTGCGTGACTTCACATCCCCGGCCCAGTCACGGCATGCACTGCACCCTGTGACACTGGCCGCCACTTCTAGTGCATGCGTGTGCGTGTGTGTGCCTACCTGTGTGTGTGTGTGTGTGTGTGTGTGTGTATGTGTGTGTGTAGTATGTGTATTATGTGCATTATGTGTGTGTGTGTGTGTGTGTGTGTGTGTGTGTCTAGTATGTGTGTGCATGTGCATTATGTGTGTGTGTGTGTGTAGTATGTGTTTGCATGTGTATTATGTGTATGTGTGTGTGTGTGTGTGTTTAGCATGTGTGTGCATGTGCATTATGTGTGTGTGTGTGTGTGTGTGTGTGTAGTATGTGTTTGCATGTGTATTATGTGTATGTGTGTGTGTGTTTAGTATGTGTGTGCATGTGTATTATGTGTATTATGTGTGTGTGTGTGTGTGTGTGTGTGTGTGTGTGTGTGTGTGTAGTATGTGTTTGCATGTGTATTATGTGTATGTGTGTGTGTGTGTGTTTAGTATGTTTGTGCATGTGTATTATGTGTATTATGTGTGTGTGTTTGTGTGTGTGCTCTGGGAACTGCAGAGGGCTGAGGACTCAGGCTGGCTTGAGGGTGGTGGAAGGGTTGAGGGAGGGTTGAGGGAGGGTTGAGGGAGGGTTGAAGTGGGGGCTGGGATGGGGGATAGTGGTATAGTGTGGTGTGCGTGGATGAGGACAGATGGTGTGAGCACCAAATCAGTGGCTTTTTAAAGTCGTATTCCGTGTCAGAGGTGAGGCATGGAGGGGTGTGTGTGTATCAGTTTGTGTGTGTGTGTGTGTGTGTGAGATGGTGGTGGTGGCGGTGGTGGGTTGTCAGAGTGGTGGCATGAGCCAAAGGGTTAATCCTGATTATCTCTCTTTCTCTTTCATTTTGTCTCTTTCTCTCTCTCTCTTCTATCCCTCTCTCCCTCTCCTCCCATCTCTCTCACTGCTTACTCCCCCCCCCCACACACACCACCACACACACACACACACACACACACACAGAGATAGAGACCCCCAGAAAAGATTTACAGTTACAGTTCTTCCTGTCTGGACTCCCCCTCTGCTCCATCTCCATCTCCACACAACACCAGCCCCCCAACTACGGTGTCCCAGAAGAGCCATAAAGTACCAGAGGGAGGAAAGTGGGAGTACCGACAGTCTGGCATCCATGTACCAACAATGCAATTGCCGTCCCCAGACATTTGTACCCCTGCGGGAGAGACACCGCCACCCCCCCACCCCTCGCCTCGCTGTCCTATGGACACAAGGACGTGAAATCTAAAACTGCTTTAAGTGGCTCGAGGTCCACGGTGAGGTCAAGCTGGGGTCAAGCCCAAAACGGCCCCTTTTTATGGGCCGGCAATGAAACAGTGAACAGACGGTGACCCTCTCCATTCGCCAGTGTCACCAGACGGACGCTTTAGATTGAAGAAAGAACCGGCATCACAACATCAGTCTTCTTTACAACCTTCTTAGGGCGTTTCATTGCATTTCTGCAAGTCTGCCAGGGGGAAACACTTGTTAAAATAGAGTTTCACATGTGTGAATGGGATGACTTATATAACAGCCCACAACATACAATGGTTATTGAACATAAGGGTGTGGGCAGTGGCTGTCAACCAATAGGACATGATGCACAAATGTCAGATCCTGATGACACTCAACATGACTAGTTGTTACATGAAGAACTGATAAAACAACGACTCCAATCCAGTTCAATGCGCAAGGAGCTGCAAGTGCTACTAAAATCTGATGTCTGAACGGACGTCGACTGGAATGTGGATTTTCCTCCAATAGGGCAGAGTGGTGTAGATCTGCAATATTCTCTGAGACCCGCCATGCAGCTCACCAGCCCCTCAGTCTATCTGTGCTAGGGGAGAGGAAAGCACCCAGAGTCCACACCCGCACTAAGTCGGACTCTAAGGGGTTTTTTGGCGTGTGCATGTGTGTGCGTGTGTGTGCGTATGCGTGTGTGTGAGTGTAGACTGTGGACAATGGGGAGTGTGATTAAAAGTGAGCTGGGTTGTGCAGTGATGGTCTTTCACCCCATCCTTCTTTCTATTACCATCTATCTCCCCCTTCTTTCCAGTTTTTTCCTTCTCTCTATCTCCTTCTCTCTCTGTATCTCTCCTATGCTAAGGACCTCAGTGGAAATGTGATAGATGAGCCTGTCATACTCATTAGTAACGCCCCTTAGACTGCCATCAGCCTTCAGGCTTCTGGTCGCCCGAGCAATTCATATGAGTTAGGGAAAGAGAGACACAGTGAAAAAGAGAGTGCTTCTCTTTCTCCATCACTCTCTCTCTCTCTCTCTCTGTCTGTTGCGCGCATATGAAAAACAAAGTCACTGCAAGGCCTCCGCACACGCGTATTTGCACACATACCCGACACCCCCCCAGCCACATGCCCTTTCATCCATTCAAAAATGACAGAGAAAGAGAGAGAGGGAGAGAGAGGCAGAGAGGGAGAGAGAGAGAGGAATGAATGAATGGCATTGGGATGGTTGAATGGGCTCTTTGTGAGACCAAGGCTCTTCTCTGGATTGCTAAGTAAACAGGGCCATGGAGGATAGAGAGAGAGAGAGAGAGAGAGAGAGAGAGTGAGAGAGGAAGGGGTAGAGGATAGAGAGAGACGTGAGAGAGATGACTTTCCAGCATTGCATCCCCAAGACAATGTAGTGCTTATGACACACAAACCCCATTCAGAGAGGGGGGGGGGCAGAGATATAGGCAGAGGATAAGACTGAGAGGAATGTAGAGATACAGGCATGGAGTAAGAAACAGCAAGAGAAGGATGGTGAGAAAAGATAGAGGGAGATAGACAGAGAGAGAGAGAGAGAGAGAGAGAGAGAGAGAGAGAGGAGAGAGAGAGAATGCTCTGGGAGATAGCGTGCACACAGCACTGATTGGTACTGTACCAAGGCACTGGACCATCCCTCTTAGAGAAAGAATAGGCCAAACAAAGACTCAACAACACAGTGAAAATATACATTCAAATCATGGAGAGAATTTTAAAAAATTCTGGAATAGCAGTCTGATGACATCTGACTTGAAGATAACCCAAACAATCCCCACAGATTTTTACTTCTTCAGAGTCTGTCTTCTTCAAGAAGCGCATTATGGCATCTGCAAACTCTTGCCTAAAAAAGGGACTCGTTGTCTGTGAAGAACAAGACCTCTTACGTGCCAATTGGAACCAGATGGACAGCGGGCCTGAGGACCGGCTCCCGGTTCAACATCACTTCTCTCCCACCACTGTATCTCTGCGTCAGAGCCCTGTGCTCCATGAATGACAGATTTCTTACGCCACCCCCCCCACACAAAGGCTTCATGTGTTTTGGGTAGCCATTCACTGTGCCATTTGGGATCCAGCTAAAAGGTCACGGGTCTGTTTTTCAAACCTAAAGGCCAAAACAGTGGAGCTTCTCATCTTGATTGATTTTAGATCAAACTCATCATACCTAGCAGCTTATAGCAGTCTATAAGCCTATAGCGGATAGGCATGCATATAGACAGCACACACATATCTCAAAGATAAATAAAAGTCTTCTCCTATTGGCTAGCCGTTAGCTACTGACCTTTGCCTTTGCTCCCGGGGGGGGTCTTCTGCTAACATTCAATAGGAAGCAAAAATAAATGAAGCTCACATATGGGCAAGCATTAATAAGCGAAGAACACATTGGTTCGGGCACATCACTGATATTTTTCATTTCGGCGGTATATATATATATCATTCGGCTGCGGCCGTGTCACACAGTTTCCGAAGCTCAGGGATGCGGGGCAGTTTGACGGGGGTGGGTTTGGGGGGATGGGTGGGGTTGCCTCGGGCTCTTAATCATCCTGACATCCGCCGGTGTCCGGCGCTGATACCCTTCACCTTACTCAGCAGGCTTGCGGCAAGAGCTTGCGTCTAGACGGCGTTTGGCCTTCGTTTGGGTGTTTGGGGCCAAAGGGGGAAAGAAAAAAAAAAAGAAAAGGAGACGCGATTCTGCAGCAGCAGCAGTGGCAGCAACAGCGGCAACGCGGAGAAAGAAGTTTCCAGAAAAAACGCTAATCTCAGAAAATCGGCAAGAGCATGTCTGTGGCACCGTCTAGACACAAAGACTTTCAAGAGGATGATGGTGATGAGGCAAGAGCCTAAGAGAGCAATGGGGAAAAAAAAAAACCCAAACAAGACACACTGATTTGATGCAATTCTAACACACAGATTCAAAAGCTTCAAAAGATGCCCGGCACACAAATCACATGCAGAACACAGTCAACAACACCCGTCCTCAAAATTCCTCCAGACGTGGAAAATAGGCTGAATGAATGCTTGTGCCACATACACACACACACACACACACACACACATGCACACAAACACACACACACACAAATGCACACACACACGCACACAAACACGCACACACACACACGCACAAAAAATACACACATACGCACACACACACACACACACACAAAGACACATAGAGACAAACAGACCAAAAAAACTCAAAACATGAACAAACACGTGCATGCCCAAAGGCACGCAAACACACGTAAACAGAGACGTGCCCGTCGTGGCTGCTGGTGATGAATAGGGTAAGGGTCAGGCGGCCGGCGGCCGGCGCCAGCACAAAGCCCATGCAAATTGGCCATGGGTCTCAGACAACGCCCCGGCCAAGGTAAAGTAAACAACAAAAAGAGGGCTGCATTTCCATCACAATTGTCGCGCCTGCTTTGGGATGAATGTCTGGCACTGCTGCTGTTGCTGAACCAACCGCTGACGTGCTCTGTCTGGCTATTGTGATGCAAACACACACACACACACACACGTGCGTACGCATGCACACGTGCACACACATGCACGCACTCTCACACAGACATGCACACACACATACATATACACACACATACAAACTGCAGCTCAAAGTAATACACACATTCACGCACACACACAGAAACACACACACACACACACACACACAAACATATGGTCTCTCACACATACTGAGGCACTTTCCCACACATACTTTCACATCAGCTATACAGCACACACACACACACACACACACACACACACACACACACACACACACACACACACACACACACAATGCATCACTGGGCTTAACCAGACACTCACAGCAGTGACAAACGTAATGGGAAATTCGTCCCTCGGCACCCCGGGGATATTGGGTTTCAATGGAATCCTCATTAGCAAAACATTCCAATACACCTGCCTTAAATCAGACGCACTATGGCCGTTAGATCACACCAGGCCTAGAGAGACATAGGCTGTGCAGAGTGTCTGTGTGAATGCGTGTGTGTGTGTGTGTGTGTGCGCGCGTGTGTGTGAGAGTGTGTGTGTGTGTGTGTTTATGTGTAGACACTACAAACGTGTCATTGCTGGATACCATTAACCACACTTGTGGTTTCCACACAAGTCCATCTTCGCCTGACCAGACCAAATTACACCAAATCACTCATGGAACTACAATAATGTTATTCCGAGGTTTCAGAGAAAGAGAGATTGTCCGAGGGCAATTCCTGGAGAGCGGATTCTGTGAAACTTTTATCCAAGACTGGGGTTACTACCACCACTGCATGACACACCAATAACACTATCCTCTATTGATCTCACTGGTAACATTTAGGAACAAAACAACCAAAAACAAAAACACCCACGCAAACACACACACACACACACACACAGAGGCCCTCTTGGTGTTGACGCTAATGTCTGGCCAGGAACAAGGACAGTGTGCTCTTGAGGTTCAGGAGGAGGGGAGATAGAGTGTCTGTTCCTGAGAGGCATAAAAGATTAATGCTGTTTACTTCCCCCAGAAGAACGAGTGGAAACTTTTATGTGTGTTTGTGCGTGTGTGTGTGTGTGTGTGTGTGTGTGTGTGTGTGTGTGTGTGTGTGTGTGTGTGTGTGTGTGTGAGGTGGTGGAGGTGGAAAAGGGGTGTCCATGTGACCTGCCACCATGCACCCATCACATCACTATCAGCCAGGAATGTGAGCAATGATCCTTTTATCCCCACAGCAAAGAGAGAGAGAGAGAGAGAGACAGATAGATGGAAACACAGCAAGAAAGAGGGAGGAAAGAGAAGGAAAAAGAGAAAAAAATGCATGGACTATATGGACAGAAATGCCTAGAGAGTGACAAAGAGAGAGAAAGAGGGAGAGACAGAGGTAGAGAGAGAGAGATGTAGACAGAGATAGAGATAGAGAGAAAGAGAGACAAACTTCTGACTAAGTGCCAGTGCCAAGACTTCTAAGAAAAATGGAAAAGTATGTAGGAGGGAGGGCGGATGGAGTGGAAACTAAGAGACCACATGCTACCATGAAGGGGACTAACAATATGAGGGAAAGAAAAAAACTAACTCAGGGGAGGACACCAGGGGATACAGATACAGAGAGAGAGAGAGAGAGAGAGAGAGAGAGAGAGAGAAGCTTAATTGTCTCTGTATGACTACTTTTTGTGTGTACTTGTACCTGTAAGAAATCGAGCTTTGGCAATGATGTTAAACATTTGTGCCATTACAGCTTCTTGAACTGAACTGAATAGAGAGAGAGAGGGAGAGAGAAGGGAGAGAGAGGGAGAGAAGGGAGAGAGAGAGAGAGAGAAAGAGAAGGGAGAGAGAGGAACATGAAGAATCTCCCTTGCTGACACATCGTGAATAGGAAGTGGAAGAGAAGAGAGGAGAAAAGGAGAGGTGAGAGCTTCACACAAAGGCAGGAACCTCACTTTTTGCTGTGTGTCACTGTGACATGCAAGCCACACTATGTGTGTGTGTGTGTGTGTGTGTGTGTGTGTGTGTGTGTGTGTGTGTGTGTGTGTGTGTTTATGTGTGTGTGTGCGTGTATGTGTGAGTGCGTGTGTGTGTATCTCCCCAGTGTGTCTCTAAGAGTAATTTTTTCCTCCTCTCTATCTAATGTGAGAGAGCTCTTAAACTCCTGGGGCATGCTGACCCAGTGCCACTTTAGAGTGACTACCTTCACCACACACACCTCCATCAGTCAGGGTGTGTGTGTGTGTGTGTATTTTTATGTGTTCACCAGCACACGTGGCAGATTCACAAAGGAGCGACTGCAGGTGTGAAAATCAAGGAGAACATATCAAACTTTTGAGTTCCTTATTCCAAAAAAAAACACACACACACACACATACACATACAGGGACTTTGTGTCCCTCCTAGCTGTTTGTCAAACCCCTCGACACACCCACAGTCACCGCAGACACAACACACCACAAACACACCAAACAAGACAAGGATAAACTGACACCACCAATCTTGCACTAACCAGGTTAGACAACTACACAAACTCAGCCATGATAGCCCATTAGCCTATGTAGCGTCTCTCATGCCGTCTACATTAGTTCCCACCAACCCAAACACCTACCTACCCACCTACCATAGCAAGTAATGCTATTGTCACCTGTCTGTTGTCACGGTGATCCTAATTTGCCATTAGACATGAATAGGCAGTGGTCACATTGTCTCTCTCCAGTGTCACACACACACGACCATGAGATCAACCCCCTCTTCATTAAAGGAAAAATTCGGAGTCAGTCAGCCTATATCCATGTCCTTTGAGGCTGCCAAGTGCTGTCGGTAAGTATAATAATGGCATCATTTGAAACAATGTAGACCAAATTTGTAAACTGGCAGCTAACGCTAACAAATGCAGGCTTAAGAATACGAAACTTCCTTGCCCTCATCAGTTAGCGTTGGCTGCCTGTGGTGCGTTGCACCAAATTCTTTAGTTCTTATACCTACCGACAGCAGTCAGTAACATGAAACAACAGGGCTACAAGATGATTCACTCTGGAAAATCCCTTTAAGTCTGCACTCTTAATACATAAAGAGGCCCACTGGGAAACCCTGGGAGGATACGAGAAAAACGCAAAATCTTTGGAGTGAAAGTGGGTCAAGTGAGGGATGCATTGTGGGTAATAGAATGAGAGGCAGGTCCCCCGGGAGGGCTGAGGGTTTGATTTGGTCCCTGGCTCTCTTTCTCACCTGCTGAGGAAGGCCTGGAAGGGCAGGCGGACGGGGTAGCCATAGCGGATCATGCGCACCATCTCCAGCACCCCCACGTACTGCAGCTGGGTGGACACGTGAGCGCTGTGGAAGGAGTCGGGCTGACCACTGGCGTTGGGCCGCACGCACTGGACAAAGTGGGGCGTGCAGCTCTGCAGCCGGCTGGTGATCTCCGACAGCGAGTTCTGGAGAGGAGGAGGAAGAGAAGGAGAGAGAAGAGTAGAGGGAATGGTGAGATCGGTGGAGAGATGCAGGCCAGAGGGAGGAGGAGGAGGGGGGTAGGAGGGATGGAGATATGAAGGACCAGTGAGAGATAGAAAGAGTGACAAACAGATTGCGTGACAAAAAGGGTGTGGGAAGACAGGCACGCATGAGAGAGAGAGAGAGAGAGAGAGAGAGGGAGAAATGGGGTTAGATTAGATGAACACACGAGAGAAATGAACCATCTCATCAGCCAGTAACCATAGACATTTGTAGAGAAGTTTGCACAGCCAAAAAAATGTCTGATCGTGTAAACAAGTCATTTTCAAGGTGCTTGTGGGATTCCTAACTGGATTAAGTGATCAGACTATGGTTTTGCTTAATGATAAACAAGTGTACGTGTGTGTGTGTCTGTGTGTGTGTGTCTATGTGTGTGTGTGTTTCTGGATGACAAAGAGAGATAAATGTGAGGCTTCTCTGTCTGCTGCTGACATCCTCTTCCTGTTGTCTGAGTCAGAAAACACACACACACACACACATACACAACACACACACACACACATACACATCCACCACTGAGCACAGGAGCACCACATGTGCGTGACTGACTGCGTGCCATTTTTGTTGATGCCAAGCCAATGCTTCTGCTGAGTCACAGTTGTCTCACTGACCAAAAAAAAAAAACACACGCCATCGGTGAGCACTGCCAAACACAGCACGCCATCAATGTGCTTGTGTGTGTGTGTGTGTGTGTTTGACGCAAGAGGGGAACCTACGACTTACACACAGCTCCAAGTAAACAAGCTGCGCCACTCTGTGACAGAACACCCACTGCAAACAAACAAATTGGTAAAAAGGAGATTGACTCGGCTTAAAAGACGTGATGTGAGCGGTTAAAAGATGTGAGCGGTGTGTGTATGTCTCTCTCTCTCTCTCTCTCTCTCTGTGTGTGTGTGTGTGTGTGTGTGTGTATTAAAACTAATCTTGACACTGTGCACGTCTAATGGTTTGTCTGTTCTTGTTCTGGGCTGTTTTCCCTTTTTAGTGGTCCGGCGAGGCCTATTATTGCAAACACAACGTCATGTCTTCTAATTAGAGGCTCATATTTTTTCTCCTCTGTTAACAGGGTGCATGTATGTGTGTGTGTGTGTGTGTGTTTAAATGTGTGTGAGTGTGTGTAAGTGTGAGTGTGTACATGTGTGAGGACATGATGTGTGTGAGTCTGCATATGTATGTGTGTATGTATGTGTATATATATATGTGTGTGTGTGTCACTCTGTGTAGAAGAGATTTCCATAAACCTTTTATTTTTCGCGTGAGTAGTCATGGTTACAGGGCCAGTGAGAACTGGC
>PYXC01002734.1:70000-82500 GCA_015244755.2 Tenualosa ilisha | reverse complement strand
CTGAACTGTTCACCTTGGCGGCATAGTGTGAGACAATGAAGGAGGGCCCCTGGTCCTTAGGTGGGGGGTTGCCATTGCCATCTTTGGTGGTCAGGGAGACGGCGTTCCCAGCCCCGCTGCTCTCCAGCTGGCTCTGCAGACGCTTGTACAGGCTGTTCTCAGACCAGCGCAGGGCTTGACTCTCTTCATCCAACGCACTCAGAACACCCTGAGGCTTCTGGGAAGGCAAAGGGTGTTTTTTGAGAGAGGAAGAGAAAGAGGGAAAGGATGTTTTTGAGAGAGGAAGAGGCAGAGAGGGAAAGTGTGTTTTTGAGAGAGGGAGAAAAAGAGAAATAGGGTGTTTTTGAGAGAGGGAGAGACAGAGAGGGAAAGTGTGTTTTTGAGAGAGGGAGAGAAAGAGGGAGTGTGTGTTTTTGAGAGAGGGAGAGAAAGAGGGAAATTGTGTTTTTGAGAGACGGAGAGACAGAGTGGTAAACTGTGTGGGCACAAGAGGAGAAAAAGCTGAAGTCTGCAGACCAATTTAAAACAGATCATTTTCCCGTTATAAAGTTTATTGTTGAACACTGGGCGATACAGACAGAGAGACAGACACAACAAGAGAGTGGGCACCGCACTTAAGATTCTCTCGGTTTTACGCAACTCAGGCCTGTTCAGCTGAGATAATGCTCAAGTAGAATTACACTCTCTCCACTCTTAATTCGCCTGACCATATTTGACCACTTTCCTTTATGTCACTGTCGTTGAGCTTGTTTGTTCATCATCACTTTGGTAGTTCTCTCTCTCTCTCTCTCTCTCTCTCTCTCTCTCTCTCTCTCTCTC
Source organism: Tenualosa ilisha (assembly GCA_015244755.2). NCBI lineage: Eukaryota > Metazoa > Chordata > Actinopteri > Clupeiformes > Clupeidae > Tenualosa > Tenualosa ilisha. Next base: position 81,681 of record PYXC01002734.1, on the reverse strand, counting down.
TCTCTCGTTGTGCTGTGAGTGGAAACAACCAGAGACTGAGCGACTGCAGAATCATATTGAGCAGAAAACCGAACAAAACCACATAATCAATGACCAGAAACCGGCCCCCCTGCCCCCCTCATTCCCATCCTCATCTCCCCACTGTGGCATAAGACAGGCATGGCACGTCGTGCATATTACACACATCATGAAACATGCAGTCCTGCTCATAAAAGATGCATGTGGCCCCTCACAGAGTTTGATGAATCAGCCCGGGGCCTGACCGGGAATGACTGACTGGCTCTGGCTGGCAACCAGGCAACAACCCGTCCGTCCGTCGGTCTGTCTGTGTCTGTCTGCGGAGGAAGCTTGCGGTGCCATGCCGCAGGTCAGCGGGTCTGTTGGCTCGGAAGGAAAAGGCCACCGCAAATTTTATGGCTCCTGAAATGGCCGTGTTTTTCTTTAGCTAATGGTTAACTGCTTGGATCTAATGGTTAATGGCTCATTTCTGCTAGCGTGAGGATCATATGCTAACAGCGTAATTGATAATGGGTTCAGTCGTGCTCGGTGGTTCACTCCACCTACAGTAGATGGCTAATGCAGATACTTCTAGACAGACTCAGAATCTCTTCTCTTCAATATAAAATGCTATGAGTAATTTTTATTTGCAAAATATATTTGTTCCAAACACTAATGTCTAAATATTACTGATTATTCTTTATGGAAAGATGTTTACTCTATGACTCTATGAGTTTACTCTATGAGGGAGCAAAAAACAGTGTATTCTCAGTCGTCTTTACATTTAAATTACATTTACGCATTCAGCAGACACCTTTATGTATGTAAAGCGACTTACAAAAAGAGGATTAACATTAAAGCTACAACACAGTTAAAAACCTTACTAAGAGTGCAACTTGCTAACAGGAAATTGGCAGGGGATGAAAGTGCAGGAGCGTGATAAAAGTGCAGTAGAGTGAGAGATTAGGGGGTGCATTGTAAGTGCATTTCAGGTGGTTAAGCCAAGAGATACTCTCGGTAGAGCTGGGTCTTGAAGAATTTCTTAAAGGTGGAGATGGTATCCGTTGCTCTGGTAACACTTGGAAGGCCATTCAACCAGCGTGGAACGACAGATGACAATAGTCTGGATTGACCTGTGTAATGTGTTGGCAGTGCCAGACGACGTTCCTTGGATGAACAGAGTGGCTGCTATCTTATACTTCTACATGGTCTTCTTACAAAGAATATAATTTGTCATAATAGTGCATCAATTTATTTTTTTAATATTACCACTTCCCCAGATCTGTGCATATGTAATACAATAGCTAGTGAATGCTATCCAATCGAATAATATATCCTGATGGATGCTAACCAATCAAATAATATATCCTGATGTGAGGTCAGTGCTATACACATGATGTTGCTGTTGGCAGGCTTTGCTGTGGTTACTTAATCAGGTCCAGGATCAGCAGTGAGGGGTAGGGGTGGGGGTTGGCAGCTGAGCTTAGGTACCTGGAAGAAGAAGTCCAGTACAGCTGTCTGGTTGCCAGGGCAGTGTAACATTTCCGAGGAGACGCCCTCTTGCTGACACTCCTGCTGCTCCTGCTGAAACAGCACCTCTGTGACGTATTGCTGGAGCCGCTCACTCGTCATGTTGATGCAGAGCTGCACACACACACGCACACACACGCCACACACAGAGAGAGAGAGAGAGAGAGAGAGAGAGAGAGAGAGAGAGATATGCTGTTGACTTGAGAAAGTGAACTAAAATGAACTCTGATGTATCTACATAGAATATTCAGTTGAATAGTTGAGGACAGACAGTTTGCAGATTGCAGACCACGATTTGTATGAACACTTAATATGCGTTCCACACTGCACACACAGGAGTAGTATTCACTACAAGTTAATAAATATAAATAACCCGTATTCCTAATATCTGATCATTTATTTTGCATTGAGACATCTCAGTTCATCAACTATACTCGTCTCCAGTCTGTGCCTTAGCACGAGTTATGGCCAAAAAGAAAACTAAGCCTCAAACTAGGTCATGCTTCAGCTTAGCTGCCACACTAATCATTTTTTTCTGTTGAATTCCTTTGCCATGTGAACCAAGGCCTCCTTTGCGTGAAGCGCAATTAAGGTTGTCTGGAAATCAATCGAATGTCATGTGCTTGACACCCATTCCAAGTTTTTAATGTCCTACAAAAGAAGGGCAAATTCTACTTGTACCGTCTTCCTGTGTCACTCCCTGACTCCAAAACACACACACATACACACACACACACACACACACACACACACACACACACATACACACACAGCAGAGTGAGGTGACAGAGCTGCAGAGTGCCCGGGTTAATTTAAAGAGGGACATAGGTTTAATTAGGCCTGTGTCTTTCATAGACGAACCGTTGATCACTCTATACAAGCGCACGCAGCAGCCTCCTCGCACGCACACACACACACACGTGTGCACACACACACACACACACACACACACACACACACACACAGAGTCACCTCACTTCAACCCCCCCCCACTTAACATGGCTTTATGCCACTAATCAGCTGATTAACATTCATACTAAATTAGCACAATGCTCTTTCCAATGAGAGAGAGAAGAATAATAGAACGAGAGAGAGAGATGGTATATATTTTTTTCATAATTGTAATTACAAGTTGTAACATACTTCACAAAATGCTTTGACCAGACAAATTCAGCGTCTGAACTGAAGTTTTTTGAAACTGCTTTTCAAAAAGAACCCATTTTTGTGACCCCGGCTATGTAACTGCCACTGGTCTTCCTCTGTTTTGTCAGACTATTGCTTTGTCCTCTGGTATCTCCTCAATTTCCTGTGATGTAACAAAAGGAAATTGAGAGGAGGGGGTACCAAAACACAAACTGTCCTGTCCTGCTCCCCCCCCCCCCCCATCCCTTTCTCCTCACCTATAATCTCAAACAGTCAGTGCTCTGAATCCCTTCCCAATAGACAGGGATTAAGGGAACATCCCGGATACAGGAGATGGATTCCTAGAAAGTGGATTATTAAGGGGAGAAGTGGTGTGGAGAGGAGGGCAATGTGAAAGAATAGCCACAGGAGGAGAGGCAGGAGAGGGGGAAGAGAGAGAGAGTGGGGGGTGGGGGTGGGGGGAGAGGAGAGATTGATCTTGCTGGTGACTATCTCCTATCACAGGCAGATCTTCCAGTAGTCATGAGTATAAGCTCTTATCTCCAGCAAGGCCAGAGTAGATTTACAGACTCCTGTCCACTGCTCAAACACACACGCACACACACACACACACACACACACACACACACACACACACCACACACACACACACACACAAACATAAAATGAATGCATGAATGCAGGCCTGCACGCTGAGCACACAAAATCCCCCCTTAAAAACACACACGCACACACACACACACACACACACACACACACACACACACACACACACACACACATCCATCCAGACGCTTAATTCTCTGCCCATGTCAGGGTGTCTGAGAGGGACACTCTTGAGGCTGGTGACTCTCTCCATCTCCGTGCTCTTGGGGACTTGATTAAGACGGCTGGGCTGTGATATAAGGACTGCAGCAGCAGCAGCAGCAGCAGCAGCCCCACTCCCCACGCAGCGTCTCTGAGGGACCTCTTTAAGCACCGCACACAGACCGCAGGGGTGCACCGTCTGGAGTGGATTTACGACAATCTCTCTCTCTCTCTCTCTCTCTCTCCCACACACACACACACACATGGGATGCACATTAAAACAGCATTAAACCTCAGCTATCCCACTCATCCTCATCCTCCCTCTCCTCCTCTTCCTCCTCCTCCCCCCCCGTCCCCACCCCACCCTTTTTCATGGAGTCACTCCTGCCTCTTGTCTGTTAATGCACCCATGACAGAACAGTGCGAGCAGAGACACTGACCTGACGCTACATCTTTCACTGAGGAACAATCCACAGCTCAAGGGGTTTGGCAGCAGAGTGCGCAGACACACACGCGCACACACACGCGCGCACACACACACACACACGCATGCACATGCGCGTGCACACACACACACAGCACGCACACACACACACACACACACACACACACACGACTCCTTTGTGTCTAGAACTGAGGGTTCAGCTGAGGAGAAGAGAAACATCAGCCTCAGACCATATGACAGAGAGAGAGAAAGAGAGACAGAGAGAGAGAGAGAGAAAGAGAGAGAGAGAAAATGAAAAAATGAGGTGGAAATCCATGCACTTTGTTCCCTTGTCACCACATCTAAATGTCTAAATCACTGTCACTGCAGTGCTGTTTCTCCCAGAGGCTGCCCCACATTCACATGGCAACTTCAGCAAAGGAACACGGCGACCACAACCACTCTGGAGGTTAAAGTTCAGGCTCTGGACATTGGGTCAGCCAGGTCATCTGGGTCAGGACGGCTTGACGTGTATGTGTGTGTGTGCGTGTGTGTGTCACAGGCACTCACTCTCTTCCCTCATCCACCAGCCTGTCTTCACTTTTAACCACCTCTCTCCAGCCCATTTGCCCAGACATAACTTATGATCTGGGGCCCACCAGTGGAAACCTGACCCCCCCCCCCCCCCCCCCCCCCGAAACACACATACACACCACCCCTCTACACACACACACACACACACACACACACACGCACATCAAAGCCTCTCTCTCTGTCCGCCCGCTCCCACAACCTTAACATCAGACTCCAAACCGAAGCTCGTCTATCATTCAACGCTGATGTGTTAATGATACTTTTCATTGGAAACACAAGGAGTGCGGTGTAGCACGGCATAGTGTGTCTGTGTTATGGTTGGCTCCGGTCAGGGCATGGCTTTCCCGATGGCTGCTGGCACAGGGGGCCTGTGCTAAGCTGAGCTGAGCGTTTCCTGGTAAAGTGAAGGGGAGAACCTGCGGGGAAAAGGAAGTGAGGTCGCCGTTCCTCTGGGCCGATCAGTCGGCCAGCGCAGCAGGCGGGGAGCCTCACGGACCACATGAAGACAGAGCGGCGCACGCCGGGCGGAACCGGCAGCCAGGGCCATCTCAACCCAATTACACACCGCGGATACCGCCGCCACAGCAGACATGGGGAAGGAGGAGGAGGAGGAGGGTCAGCACATTTGTTTTGCATGCAACCGCACTCACACACACACACCACACACACATGCATACGCGCTCACACACTCACAAATAGGGACACACTCGAAGAGATGAGTTTCCAGCAACCATCTCTCAGTTGAGTAGTGTAAATGACATCAGAGAATCTATTTCCGTAGAGCGACTTGCGTGCTGGCTCGCAGCCAAACACACAGAGAGAGAGAGAGAGAGAGAGAGAGAGAGAGAGAGGGAGGGAGAGAGAGAGAGAAGGAGAGAGAGAGAAAGAGAAGGAGGGAGAGAAAGGATGATCAGTGGAGAGGGCAAATGGGGACACACTTTACTGTATTTGAAATGCTTTTTCTCCTCTTTTGTCCTCTGAAACAGGCCTTTATCCTGGGTTGTTACTTTGAGCCCATAGTCAGTCAATCACTGACCCTGTCTGTCATCAATTAGCTGATCTGCTCGAGCCACAAATCACATTTCAAATTCCATACGATGTTAAACTGCACTAACTATATTTCAGGCTGAAAACACTGGACCATGACAAGGTCGTTACCAGTCACAAATCATAGCTTTTGTCAACAATAAAACATCAGTGTAATTACCGTCATTACCATAATTGCTATCAGCAGATGTGCACTGCAGTAGACATTCAAAGTGTTTTAAATGGATTTGGTCATTGGGTAAAAGGGTATGGCAGAGAAGCGTCTGACAAAAACATCCTTTCCAGTAAGGGGAGGCGGTGTGAGTGTTGGCGTAGTGCATCACTGGCCTTGATGCCACTTCCTGCTAGAGCCGAGACTCATGCGCCCACCCACCTGCTCGAAGCTGTTCTTCTGGAACTCCTCAAAGCCAAAGATGTCCAGGATGCCTATCTCCAGGGCAGGGTCTCTGTCAATGACAAGCCACAGGACGGAGGACAGGTTACGGAGAGATTCAGTCAGAGAGATGCTACCACTGTGTGTGTGTGTGTGTGTGTGTGTGTATGTGTGTGTAATACTCTTTTAATTTTCATCCTTTTCTTGTCTTTTTGCTTTAAGTACCAGCGCTCCCACCCCAGACACTGAATCAGCGTGCCAGCAACAGCATCGTGTCGACTCATCGATCTCTGATGAGCGCCGTTTACCTGCTCGCCAATGTCTATTATGCCTTTTATCCAGCAGCAGTTATGCAGCCATCAATGTTTATTAAGGGGGGGGTGTCCCAGCAGACACTCTTCTCACCACCATGTCAATAGAGGCGGTCTGATTTGATAGCGCCGTTAACACCACGCGCCCACAGCAATGTCAATTTGTCTGTTTATCTGACTGTAAAGCACGCTCGCCGTCTGTGGGAGGTTTGCATATGTGAAAGCAGTTAGTGCCCCCATCAATGGCTATTATTACCTTGCGTGTTTAGCCAAAAGCGCTCACCTGATATTGGAGGACATTTATGGGCTTTATCTGAAAGCCGTTCAATGTCTATGGCCGACATTAGAGGTCATTGATGTCTACGCTGACCGCTATCCACCGCACGCAACTCCTGTCCTGAGTCAGGCAGATACTCAGCTCTCAGTGTTTACAAATAGATGAGCTCCAATAAATATAACAGTCTGCTATCTGACAGTATGCTAAAGGGACCGTAAAGAGAAAGAGTATGTAGTGAGGAGAGAGAGAGAGAGAGAGAGAGAGAGAGAGAGAGAGAGAGACACAGAGAGAAGAGATGGAAGGTAGGAGTTATGGGGGCCAAATGAAAACAAGAAAGCAACAAACAAACAAAAGAAGGCTAGTAGGTCATGCACTCAAACAGCAGTTGGAGGACAGTTGGCGGACATTAAAGGATGTGGCCATATATTGAGGTCAACATGGTTAGAATGTCAGACCATGTCCTCTGTAAATGTGAGCATTCAGAGACTTACAGTCCCCTACACACACAAACACAAACGACCTTAGCTTTGAAGCCGTTACACAGTTACCTAATTATGACTGCGCTTCCAATTGGGCCTATTAGGGGTCTGGGGAAGTGGCTAGCCAAAGATAGGATGTTTTGTACTTCTGTTCTAAAGGTAGGTTAGATACCACAAGGAGGACTTTTGTGTGTGTGTGTGTGTGTGTGTGTGTGTGTGTGTGTATGTGTGTGTGTGAGTGCGGTTCATTTACGTGCTTGTCTATTTGCTATGTAAGCATGTGCTTCTGTGTGTGTGTGTGTGTGTGTGTGTGTGTGTGTGAGTGCGGTTCATTTACGTGCTTGTCTATTTGCTATGTAAGCATGTGCTTCTCTGTGTGTGTGTGTGTGTGTGTGTGTGTGTGTGTGTGTGTGTGTGTGTGTGTGTGTTTGTTTGTGTGTGCACACACGCACAGCATATGTGTGCTGGTATGTGTGTCATCCATACAGCACCTAGCATTTCTCAACTGACCATGAAACAAACAGCATTAACCATTCCACGGTTGACCCTGGAGGCTGTAAGACCGAGGCAGTGCGTGCAGAGTGCTCCCTTCAGCCTTGGCGCGCTGTGCTCATGAGTTTGCTATGTAAACTATCCTAAAACGCCAATCGCAGTTGAAGTCTAGGTCACGGCTATCGGCGAAGGTCCCTGCCAAGGACCGTGGCGTCTTGCATTGCCAGACCTTAGTCCTTCTTCCCTCCCATAGCCAGTTGTGTCAGTAACACACTGCTGAGGGCTGCAGCTGATGCTTCAACTGTACCTGTAACATCTGTGTGCCTATGGTTGTTTTACTTGTGTTTGTGTTACTCCCAGTACAAACATGGACAAGTATATGCAAATGCTCTTGATGTACTTGTACTGCTGTGAAAATTCTTGACTGTATAATGGCAAAATATCAGGCTCAAAATCACTGTGTCATCATCACCACATAAATCACAATCACAACATCATATATATCTACACCTCTACATCTACATCACATATATCTACATATCTATATCACTATACATCACCTGTGGTGTACATATATGCCATTACACACATGTTGTGTGAGTTGTATGAGTTATCCCGTTTCTCTCACCCAATGGTGTCATCTGGGCCCTGCAGGTAGCAGTTGATGTTGTTGACCAGGTAGCTGAACAGGCGGCCGTAGATGGATTTGGCCAGAAGGTCCCTGGAGTAGTTGGACATGTCAACACTGTGGCGCCTGGTGATCATGTCCCCTGAAGCAGGGAGAGGGAGACGCAGGGTTAAGTGGACGACCTGCATCACTACCAGAAATAGAGGACTTATTACGTCATGCCGAGATGTGGTCCAGTGGTGTGTGTGTGTGTGTGTGTGTGTGCGCAGATGTGTGTGATTCACTTCATGTTTTACTTATAGGCACTTAACACACACACACACACACACACACACACACACACACACACACACACACACACACACACACACACACACACACACACACACACACACACATGCACACACACATACACACTCCAACGGAGACTGTCCCTTAAAGCCCACACATCACTGCATCCTGATCCTCCAAACCACCAGTCTGCCACTGCCATTGGCTTTTGGCTTCTCATTCCAGAGATGACATAAAAGGAAGAGATAGGGGCACTGTGTGTGTGTGTGTGTGTGTGTGTGTGGGGGGCATCAAGTGGATGAGAGGACACACTGTGCTTTCTAGTACGGCTGGCAGGCAAAATCAGGTTAACTGTCCTTCTCCAGGCTTAGCATCTCCCCTTGTTGGGTAATGCTACCCACAATGGATACTAAATATGTGTCTACGTGCAAGTATGTGCATGTGTGTGTGTGTGTGTGACACAGAGAGAGAGAAAGAGAGAGAGAGAAACAGTGATAACATGTATGTAGATCTGTGTTAGCGCGCGCGTGTGTGTGTGTGTGTGTGTGTGTGTGCGTGTGTGTGTGTGTGTGTGTGTGAATGTGTTCTGTTCTGTGCTCTTTTCTGGGTTATCACAAAAACAACTTATGTCACTGTGGCTCTTGATGCTGGCAGGGGGACAGGGCACACTCTGTATCTAAATATATCTCTTCTTTTAGTCCAGGCGCACATGAATGGTGCAGCATTGGTAACTGGCAGAGAGAGTCCTCCAAGCACAGTGTGTGTGTGTGTGTGTGTGTGTGTGTGTGTGTGTGTGGGAAGTGTTGGGGGACACGGGGGAGAGAGGAGAGGAACATGGCAGGATAACAGGCCTCATTGTTCCATCACACAGCAGGTGCCAGAGACCAAAATGTGTGTGTGTGTGTGTGTGTGTGTGTGTGTGTGTGTGTGTGTGTGTGTGCGCGTAAAATGAGGTGGGGGGTGGGGGTGCTCTCTCACCTTTGAAGTATTGAACGTCAGAGGTGAGGGCTGCTCCGAGATCATCCGGATTCACCTGCAACATGCACGAGACTGAGAGAGAGAGAGAGAGAGAGAGAGAGACAGGAACGAGGGAGAGGGAGAAAAAATACAAAGGGATACAAAGGGGAGGGAGAGAGGAGGAGAGAGAGGAGGGGAGAGATTGATTGTAAACATGTGTTTAAGGAACATTTTGAGGAACAGTTCTAAAAAAAACAATACAGCCTTCTCTAAAAAAGAAAAGGATGTTTTCAAGAACACCAATGGTGTTATCGAGTGGTGGAGACTTCCATTGTGAAAACAGATCTATGCCAGCCGACCATACGTCACACACACACACACACACACTCCTGACATCAATTCTGCTCCCATCTCTAGAACAACTACACTCTGTGTGTGAGAGCGATGATGTCATTTGTTTACCAACCTTCAGGTTCCGGCTTAAAGCACAGTCTGTGTGTGTATGTCTCTGAGTGTGTGTGTGTTTGTGTGTGGGAGTGAGCATGCGTGTGCAACTGTATGCTTGTATGCTATTATGTAACCAGAAGCCAGTGCATAGAAGGTGCTAGTGCTTAGTGCTTGCATAAATCTGGCCACTGTGTGTGTGTGAGTGAAAGAGTGTGTGTGCGGACACATATGTGCATGTGCTACATGCTCTACTTGTGTGCCTGTTAGTGTGCTAGTTAGCGCTTAGGGCTAACTCGTGTGTGCATGTGTGTGTGTGTGTGTGTGTGGAGTTGTGCATGTGCATGTGTGTGTGCATTCATGCGTTTGTGTGTTCGTGCTGTGTGAGGGAGTTTCCATTGCGTAGTACGTGATCCATTTCGGGGCTTCAGCCAAACTGATGTAAACAAACCGGGGATGGCGTATGACACAATTTATACTCCCCTCCCCTTTCGTTTTTTCGCTCTGTTTTCTTCCTTGCGTTCTCTTTTTTTCATCCCTCCTCTCTCCCTGTTTCTGCCCCCTCCCTCTCTGTGTCTCTCTCTCGCTCTCATTTTCTCCCTCTGTCTCTTCCTCTATCTCTCTCTCTCCCTGGGCCTCTTTCTCTCTCTCTCTCTCTCTCTCTCTCTCTCTCTCTCTGCAGTGGAGCTGCAGGCTGTGTGTGTGTGTGTGTTGATGTGTCCTGTGTGATGATTCTGCTGCTGGCTGCTAAAAGCAGCTCTTGCTCGCCCCCTACTGGCTGACCTCTTTCCAGCAGCTGCAGGTCAGAAGGGAGGGCTGCGTCTCCATTGCTCAGGGTCGTGAAGCGTACGTCCCCCAGGTGTAGCAGGGCCGAAAGCACCAACAGCAGATTCTCCACCTCCTGTGGAACAATCCGGAAAAAAAAAACATAGATAAGAATGCAGAGTAATGCACATAATTCACAAAGCTAGCACACAAGTTACACAGATTTAAGAGTGGCATAACTGCATCTGGGTCGTCTGTGTATATACAGGCCGAACAGAGGCAGGAAACTCCACATCCCAGCATGGAGCCATAATAAACAGATGATATGAATATACAGTACAATGATAACATACACTGTATACTCTAGCAGCACATACAGTAACAACCAGATTAGACAGAAAAAGTGTGTGTGTGTGGTGTGTGTGTGTGTGTGTGTGTGTGTGTGTGGTGTGTGTGTGTGTATGTTTGCATATGTATCGCATGGAGTGGGACAGTCCTGCTGTTGTTGCGATGCCAGATTGAAAGGGCCAATCCCTCCTGATGAGGGAGCTTTAGAGCAGTTCCTGGTAGGATTAGCACACCTTGGGTGTCTGGCTCCAGGTGTGTTTGTGTGTGTGGGTGTGTGTGTGTGTGTGTGTGTGTGTGTGTGTGTGTGTGTGTTTGGCTTGTTGACTAGAGGTCAGTGTCACACATTCATGTGTTTTGGTTTACACACATCATGGAGAACACAGCGTACTTGTCACAGCCACACACACACACACACACACACACACACACGCACACACACAAAACGGCATGCCAGCACCTCCAGAGCAAACACAAGTCACCAGCGTCTCCAGGACTTCTTCCCCAAAAACACAACCCTCTCTGTCTTTGTCTCTGTGTGTGTGCTTGTGTGTATGTGTGTGTGTGTGTGTGTGTGTGGTGTGTGTGTGTGTGTGTGTGTGGTTGTCTGGCATTTATGTGCGTGCTGTGTGTCTTCGAATCAAGGAGCCTGGAATCTCTCTCTTTTTCCTGGAGCTACCACCCAACCCACCCATACATGCACAAACACACACACACACACACACACACACACACACACACACCACACACACACACACACACACAAGTACAAGTATC
>PYXC01002734.1:37500-65000 GCA_015244755.2 Tenualosa ilisha | reverse complement strand
TGCTGCTCCTCTCCTCTGCAGACAGCCCCTCAGCCATCAGGTGGAAGACGCTGAAGTTCAGCTGCTGCCGTGGTGGGCTGGTCAGGCGGGACTTCTCCAGCATGTATGTGTGCACACGTGCTGAGGACACATATCATGGGATACAACAGCACAAACATTCATACACATTCACAAGAGGTCTGTGTGTGTCTGCTACCTTACCATCATTACAACAGTCACTTTGAGAGAGGAGTTCTGGATGTCATTTAGATGATGGGGTTTGATACAGATAGAACCTTCAATCCGGTGAATAATGTATATTTTAATTTTACATTATTTTTAGGCTGAATTAGGCTGAATCTGAACACATCCTAGGACACATTCTCTGCCTATAACTTACCTATTTACATCGTATTATACAAAAGTAAAAAATGCTTATTAAGTAGAATGTTTCAAAAAAAGTGTTCATTTTGCTAGGGTGAATCCACTGATTTGGGTGTAGAAATTGTACTATGTCTTCCTCTCCATGGAGCTTCAGCGCCCTCTATGGGTTCCATCTATAACTTTGAGTCGTGGGACTGTACAGTATAATTCAGTGCCATGACTGCATGTTATTTCGATTTAGGTCCCATTACTGTTCAATGGTATTAGAAACATATACAGTTTATTCCAAATACAAGGCTTCTATTTACTACCTCTCATTCAGAGTGAGTGTTTGTGTTTGTGTAGATGTGCTGTAAGGTGGGTGGCAAAAACTAACTGATTAATTAATCAGGTGTCAACCACTGAATTAATTGTAAACTGTCTCTGTAATCAATTTATCGGCTTTGTCATTTTTAGGAGAACACTCACTTAAAGGTCTTATAAAATACCACATTTCTTATTCAACAAGGAATTTGAGTACATAATGTTGGATTCTGAGAAAAAGTTTTCAGTTTTCCATTTTCTGATATTTTGTCAATATAAAAACTGAGATAAGTAATTAACTGAGAAAAGTAATTAATTAAAATCACTAGTCCCAGGCCTAGTGGTAGGTTTGTGTGTTACAGTACCTCTCAGAATGGTCCTTCTCCTCTCACAGTAGTGTACAGTGAGGAGCTTGATGAAGCGACTCGAGTTGGAATTCATTGGGGTCTTGGCATGACCAAAGGCTTCCAGAACACAGTTCACCTGAGCAGGGACACAACCAGCCACAACACATTGGATACGTCAATAAAAAAGCAAGGTAAAATGTGCATCTGTTGACCACTTGTGCGTCTGAGGATGCTGAAAAATTAATACACGCATTTATTACTTCCAGGCTTGATTATTGCAATGCTCTGTTCTCTGGGTGTAGTAATACCTGCATCAAAAACCTACAACTAATACAAAATTCTGCAGCCCGAACACTCACCAGGACTAAAAAATATGAACATATCTCTCCTATCCTTGCTTCCCTACATTGGCTCCCTATTAAAAGTCGAATTGATTTTAAAATACTCCTCCTAACCTACAAAGCCCTCAAGGGCGATGCACCAACATATACTTGTCCCTTACCACCCTCCTAGAACCCTAAGATCCCAAAATGCTGGTCTCCTTGTAATCCTAAGAATATCAAAATTTACGACAGGAGGAAGAGCCTTTTGTTACCGTGCACCCCTCCTGTGGAATAATCCCCCCCCCACATTTGAAAAGCAGACACCTTCAATACCTTTAAGTCTAGACTTAAAACCTTCCTCTTTACTGTTTCCCATAGTTAGGGATGGTGCATGGCAAATTATCACTTCTCATGCGTCTTTTGGGAGGGACTGCCTCTGCTGTTGCCCCCAGTTGCGAGGCATGGCGGCCACTGATCATCCCTTCAGTGGTGCTGGGTTGCCATGCATCATACCTTAGTTATGCTGCTATAGCCTAGTGCCGCTACACAACCTTCATGTGTCATGCCGTACAACTCTCTCTCTCTCTCTCTCTTTCAGCTCTCTCTCAATATTTATATATATGCCCAAATTACACATTTGCTCTCTGATGTGTGAGCCTGGCCTAATTCACTTTCTTCGTCTGTCCACAATTATCTTTGCTGAGAGTCATCCCTGCCTCATTCCGGCGGACCCCTCTCACCCTCCCCTCCTGAGTGGACTACAACCAACACTACGGGAGGCCCATGTCAGGACCGATTCTCCATAATAGAGGCCCTTCCTGGACGCTGATGCTAGGCCCGACTCCCCTTCCTTGAGGCTTTGTGATTGACCCCCCCTCACAATGGCACTGTCAAATGGACCCTTACTGTTACCCCCATGACCCATCTCACTCCTTTGAGTTTGACACTATGTCTGGCCGCTGCTACATTGTCCAGCCATAATTCCTGATAACCACCTATAGACTGGTTACCATGTAATATAAAAGTGGGATAATACTCTATTATGAACTATTATGAACCTTATCTAAAACCATAGGCAACTTGTAGTCTGTCATGGTTACTACTGATTGTAATTTTTCTGCATGACCCCTGACAGTTGGGTTAGCCCCTTGAGTCGTTGATCTGCCCAAGGTTTCTTCCTAGATCCTTGCCCCTGTTGCTCTTGGGTGCTCCTTCTGTGAAGCGCCACGAGACAATACTATTCCATTCCAGACTATTCCAGATTCCATTGATTTTGAGGGTCTCAAGACAAAGTTATGGTCTTTGAAAAATTTGATGTTTGTATATTTCTGGCTTGGTAATAAAAAATAAATGATAACAAAACAAAAAAAGACACAAAAACACAATTATTAACATGCAGTAAGATAATGAGTGACCATATTTGTAACACTGAACACATTTAATCATGAGAACAATGGTATGGCAGATGCATTGCTCTGGTCTCTCCACCAGGGGGCGATGTGAGACAAGTCATGAGTGGAGTCTCCTCACTCATCCCCTCCCCGTCGACACACTGAGCTGGTGACCCAGATAAGCAGGCAGCCGTGGAGCACAGGGCTGATACAGCCTGACACCGCTGCCTGCCACCGTTCGACTCACACTGCTGCAACGAGCACGGCTGCCGCTGACATGCTACAGGCTATACTATACTCTTCGCTCGTTTAGACATGAGCCCATTTGAACCCCCAATTACCTCATCATTGCCCTCCACCTAACCTCTGTCAACCACAGTTTTATACCAACAATCCCTGGGTATATCAGTAACTACCCAGTCTATAATAGTAGACTTTCTTTGTGTGTGTGTGTGTGTGTGTGTGTGTATGTGTAATGCTATGTTTAAGAGCATGTTTATAGGTGTTAGTGTACGTGTTTCTGTAAAATCGCAGCCATTTATTTTTAGTAATTCTGAAATCATCTGCAGTCCCCAAGAGGTGTGCTGGTGTCTTGGATAATTCCCAGATCACGTCATACTGCATTGTGACCAATTGTGACTTGTCCCACGTTAGCCAGAGGGGCAATGCGCTTCATGAGACTTCTGCCACTTCTCAGAGAAATATGCTGATGTGGACAAGAGGTGAATAGAAAAATGGATCAGCGGCCATGCTGGTCACTGTGGGTCAGGTGCAAAGACACCAGCAGAGCTGCTGAGGACAGCATTATGGCACACCACTAAGGAAGAATAAATACCGTTTATTTTAGATAGAGAGAGAGAAGACACTGTGTATATATGTATGTATGTATGTATGTATGTGTGTGTGCGCATGTGCATGTGTTTGTGTGTGTGTGTGTGTGCGTTTTTATGTTTGTTTGTGAATGTGTTACATGTTTGTTTGTGTGTGTGTGTGTATGTGTGTGTGTGTGTGTGTGTGTGTGTGTGTGTGTGTGTGTGTGTGTGTGTGTGCAACTGTGTGTATCTTACATGCTTCATCCTAGGCTCCAGGGCAAACCCTTTGGGACTAGAACGAGCAGCCAGGTGCTTCAGGATGTGCTTGCAGGCTTCTGTCTTCCCAGAGCCACTCTCACCACTATGAGAGATAGAGAGCGAGAGAGAGAGAAAGAGAGAGAGAGAGAGAAAGAGAGAGAGAAAGAGAAAAAGAAAGAGAGAGAAAGAGAAAGAGAGAAAGAGAGAGAGAGAGAAAGAGAGAAGGGCCGAAGGGGGATAAGGCAAATACATGAGTTTTTCGTCTGGCTGATGAACAATAGATAAACGAGTAGTGAGTGCAGGAGACAAACGAGAAGAAGAATGGACAGATGAGAGGAGAGCAATAGAGCACGACGGAACACCCAGGCAAGGTGATAAGGGCCTGATGACTCATCAGACTTCCTAGAGGCTACCATAACTCTGCCCAAGAACATCAACATTGATCTCTTTCCCTCACTCCCCACCCCCGTCCTCGCACACACATCCATCCCTCTCCATCCCTCTCTCTTCCCTTTAAGTGCAAATAAGTGGAACTTTATTTCCAGCAGTTCATCCTTCAGTGGCCCGGACCGAAAAGTTTCATATCCGTGATGGACAGCTGACAAACACCTAGTTCTGCTACTCTGCTCCCATTCAATACCCTGCATGTGTGTGTGTATGTGTGTGTGTGTGTGTGTGTGTGAGAGAGAGTATTTTGCCTCCATTATTCATGAGGCAGGTTTGCATAATTCTGCCTGTCAGGGTCATTCCATGCTTGACAACATCACTAGCAGAGTGGGTGGAGAAGTCAGGATGACTGACAGCTTAGATTGGCAGAAAGAAAAGAGACAGAGTAGAGAGGGATATAGAGGGAGGGATAGGGAGAGAGAAGGACAGAGAGAGAGAGAGAGAGAGAGATGTCATATTCATCTTTTTAATCAATCAATCGAATCAATTAAACTAATCTATGCTGTTGTCAGAAATACTTTTGCCATGCAGGACAATTTTGTCACGCTATTAAATTTAATTAGATTAAGCAGAATTGAGACGGAGGAAAATGGCAAAAGAGAGAGAGAGAGAGAGAGAGAAGAACTGAGAGAGGGAGGAGAGAGAGGATGGAGAGAGAGGGCTGCTGCTGTTGCTCGGAGGTGAAGTCATCTGGGCCTGGTCCACATCTGTCAAGCCGTCATGTCAGCGCTCTGCTCTGCCCTCCTCCCTCTCCTTTTCTCTCTCCGCTCCCTCCATTCCTCTCCTCCCCTCTATTCAATCCCCCCCCCCCCCCTCTCCAACTAACCCTGGTTCTCTCTCACATATATGTCTCTTCACTGGGGATTCAGCCTGTCATTCACACCCATCTAGCCCCATCCTCTGCTCCGTGCAGCCCAGCTGTGGGCCTCTGGTTCTGGGTCAAACATGCTCGCTTGCTCCCTCTGGTGCACACAGCCTACAGCACCCACCCTAATCAGAGGACACTTCAAAGGGGTTTCAGTATATGTGACAAACCCCACCCCCTGGGGGACTTGCTCATTCCCTTAAACAGCTGGACTTAACCTAAATTCAGCTGATGGGTGTAAATGGTGAGAGAGTGTGTGAGTGTGTGTATGCGTGTGTGTGTGTGTTCTGTCCTGAGCGTGTATCTTTTTGCTTGCTCTGCTGGTCTGCGGAGCACAAGTTACCTTCTCATTCAGTTATGCTATACTTTTAGCTTGACTGGTGACTTGACAATGTAGCTGTGAGCAAAGACTGTCCATGTGGTGATCTAACTTTGTCCTTGTATGTGTATGTATCGGTATGTATGAGTGTATGGATGTATGTGTATCTGTATATATATGTGTGTATGTATGTATGTATGTATGTATGTATCTGTATGTCTGTCCTTTCTGGCTTGTGTGTGTAATGGTGTTTGTGTGTGGGCATATGTGTATCTGCATGTTTGTATGTGTATGTGTGTATGTGTGTGTGTGTGTGTGTGTGTGTGTGTGTGTGTGTGTGTGTGTGTGTGTGTGTGTGTGTCCTCCTTTCACCTGAAGGTGCTGCACCAGTGATAAATGGCCAAGGCAGAGAGGCACAATAAACCGGCTGCCAGTTCTGCTCTGGCTCAGCACATCCACACCGGAACGCCGTCCGGAACGCTGCTGTTCCTACTTAATTGCAATCAGGGGGAAAATGGCCTTGGTCCAGCAGAGGACAAAAGGATCAGGCACCTTCAGCGCCACCCCAGACCCATTAATCTCTCGGCAAGCGTTAAACAGGTCTGGATTCACACTCTGCAGTCTCATCAATCTCTCTGGGTGTGTTTAGGATGACCTGGCCAAAGTGGGTTTATCTGGGCGAGGGCCTTTACCAAAACATTCCTAGCTTTAGTAATAAATGGAGCTGGTTTGGGTAATTAAAACTCCCAGATTGAATCGGAAATTAATAAAAGATGAATGTAAGTGAGGAGGGTGTGACAGGGTTGGGGAGCGTCTTCCCTAAGTTAGCCTCTTATTGATTATGGTTGCTTGCAGTGTAGGTCAATAAATTTATATAGGAAAATAGATTTATGGAGAGGTCAGAATAAAAAAACATTGACAAACTAAACATTACACTAAACATTAAATTATACTTAAATTACACTGAAATATGTGCAACATATTAATATTAATGGGCATGGTAAGCATGCGTGTAAATTCTTAAAAGCATGTACGTGTCAGTTTAGGGATGCATTTAAGCACATAAAAGGCTGAGCACTGTACTGCACGTCTGTGTTATTGAATACATACATAAAAGCATGTGCTGTACTGCATGTAACACAGATCTGTGTTATTGAACACATACATAAAAGCATGTGCTGTACTGCACATGTCTGTGTTATAGAACACATACATAAAAGCATGTGCCGTACTGCATGTAACACAGGTCTGTGTTATAGAATACATGCATAAAAGCTTGTGCTGTACTGCATGTTACACAGGTCTGTGTTATAGAACACATGCATAAAAGCTTGTGCTGTACTGCATGTTACACAGGTCTGTGTTATAGAACACATGCATAAAAGCTTGAACTGATGTGAACACTAGGGTTGAGAATTTGCAGGATTTTATCTGTCAATGCCATTGTCGACTCTGCTCATCGGCCCAATTCTTTATTAATTCTCTTATCAATTCCTTACTGTTTAAAAGGTATTCTACACAGGTTTTCAGTATCAGCACACAGGCCAATAGCATAGTCTATATCATTATGCTGACAATAGCAGCTTATTAGAATCAGGAAAACTATGTAGAGCTGTGTTGTCCCGTTTTCAATTTTGTATTTGACAGACACACTGACAATGGTCTGAAACATATCAGCACTGATAAAAGGAACTGATCATGTCAGAGAGATACCAGTGAAGTGAAGCATTCGATTCTCGATTCTACTTGATTCTCGGTTCTCAATTCCCATCCCTAGTGAGGGCAGTGAATGTTGGGCCCTGGATAATTTCACTGATTGATTTGATTGACAGACACAGACAGACAAACGGACAGACAGATGTTGGATGTGTTGTGAATGGTTGAGGGGGAAGCAAGGAGAGGGATGTTGGGCGCTAGATTGACAGGCGGCCAGCGTCACCTGATGATGAAGCACTGTGGGCGTCGCTCCTGCAGCATCATGTGATAGGCTCTCTCAGCCGAGGAGAAGATGTGGGGCGGCAGGGATGAGCACAGGCGACCAGTGGAGCTCAGGTACAGCTGACTCACCTGGGACACGGAGAAACAAGGAGATTAAAAGAATGAGAACGAGAGAGAGAGAGAGACAGAGAGAGAGACAGAGAGAGAGACAGAGAGAGACAGAGAGAGACAGAGAGAGAGAGATACAGAATGAGTTGTTATTGTTCCTATATGTACTTTGCAATGCTTTGGCAATACTGTATAACATAAATCTTCAATTTGAATTTGACTTTGAGTTTAAACTTGAGAGAGAGAAAAAGAGGGAAAGATAGATGGGGGGGGGGGATACAGAGGGGGAGAGAGCGAGAGAGAGAGGGAGGGAGGGAGGGAGAAAATAGATAAAGAGGGACATAGAGAGTGAGATAATCATAGAGAGAGAGAAGAAAAGCGTTGAGATTCTTGAACTTAACAACCCTTACAGAAATCGCTAGAAGCATAACCAGACACACCTACACATATCAGCATGTGTGCACACACATTACTTCCATAACACTAAGCCGCGTGTGACTTCCTAGCCCAAAGCAAAGTGGAACAAAACATCTCACAGCACGTGCCGTTAATGTCAAAGAATCTCAACTACCTTTTATAGCAGTCACAGTCTGCAGGGTTTTAGAGTTTCAGACCCTTGTCTGTATAGTTCATTCTAAAACATCTTTGGAAACTGGAAACATCTTTGTTTGTGTAAATGAACTGTCTCTCTCACTCAGTGAGTACTATTATTTTGACCTCTCTCAAAAGGCTGTGTGGTTTTTATACAAGGCTTTATAACATAGCTTTCCTAGTCAGGGCTTTGTAGTTTCAACTCTTTAAAACTGACCACTTCCTCTGAAAATACAATACATTGCAAGTCCCAGAGGATCAAGATTTGAGGGTAACCAAGGGTAGTATGCTATGAATGTGTATGCAGGATGGTGTGTGCATGCGTGTGTATGTGTGTGGGTGTGTGTGTGTGTGTATGTGTGTGTGTGTGTGTGTGTGTGTATGTGTGTGTGTGTATGTATGATGGTATGGGTGTGTGCGTGTGTGTGTGTGTGTGTGTGTGTGTGTCTATTTGTGTGTGACCATGCAGCATAAGCTGAATGAATGCCCAGTTCAGAGGGAGAAACGGCGGCTAATGCTGAGATCTCATTACCCCTTCCACAGAGCTACTGCTGAACACTGGCTTACTCTGAGCTACAGGACACCACAAGGACATGCCAAACAGAGACGGAAACAGAGAGAGTGAGTGAGAGAGAGAGAGAGAGAAAGAGAGATGGAAAGAGAGAAAGAGATAGACAGACAAACCACGGACATTAAGAGAAGGCAAGGAACAAATACTAGCAGAAGGCAGAGGACGAGAAACACAGAGACACAGAGACAGACAGGCAGACAGACGGACAGACAGACAAACAGATACTTTAAAAGAGAAATCTCCTCATGAATGACAGAGGAGAGAAAAAAAAGACAGAGCAGTGTCTGTAATTCCTTTTGTCTACCATGGTCAGCCTCTGATCATAGAGCTCTATGCAAAGTCAAGCTCACAACTGCATTCGGCAGCCGTACACTAGACAGACAGACACTAGATAACAGACCCCTAAGGTATCAGTGAAGCAGTAAGGACTCAGAAGTGCAGTCAATGAGGGCTCCATTCCAGAGCACATGATAAGGGTGTGACCCAGTTAGATCTGCCTCTCCCTAGGCTGATTAGAATCAAGCGTATCCTTGTAAGATGACGACGGCGATCCGATTGGCTGAATGGATTACGGCTGCTGGTGGGGTAGGTTTAGCTTGATTAGTTGATCTTGCAGAGAGTATCGTTTGGCGTTCTTGTGAGCCAAGCTGGAAGATGGAGGGGAGGCTTTTAGGGGGAGGGTCTGGCAAAGGGGAGTTTGGGATTGTTTTAGTTTGACAGGGGCGAAACAGACGTTTCAAGGTCCCCCACCCCAGACGAGGCGACATATGTCAGTCTCCCCGTTGCTGAGCCACACCCCAAACAGACCTCCGGTGAAAACGGGGGTTGTGGGGAGGGAAATGATGCTTAAAATGGGGCCTCAAATGTGGGGTGATTCGCCGAAGGGGCTGGCCTGCTCGCCAAGACCCAGCTGGATTTCATGAAGATACTACACACACACACGCACACACACACTTGTGCATGTGCATAAACACCTACACATTTTTATTCTCACACACACATGCACACACACACACACACACACACACACACACACACACACACACTTCTGGACACTTTTTAATACTTAATACTTAATGTTCCTCCATGTCTTGCTTTCGTGTCCAAGTAAAGCCTCCTATCTCAGCTAGCCGGTGGAAATGGACAGATGGTCATCTTGTCATACTTTATCAGGGAGCTCTTATCAATGAGCAACACATGGCCTTTATGTGCCCATGCCCTGCCTGCCATATTTGAGGCATCTGAAGTGTGACAGATGTGTGTTTTTGGACAGGCACTGTGCATGTGGCGCAAGAAATGTGTGTGGTCATTGTGTGTGTGTGTGTGTGTGAGTGTGTGTGTGTGTGTGTGTGTGTCGCTGGGAGAAGGGGGTCGGTTGATGGCTGTAATGCCAAATTTGATCGTCTACTCCACAGGCAGAGAAAGCAAGCGGCGAGTTGCTGTATCAGTGACAGGAAACCAGTGAATTATTAATAGAGGTCCAATCCCATTTCCAACCATATGCACAAGCTATTTATACACAGGGAATGACACACAGACACACACACACACACACACACACACACACACACACACACACGCACACACACACGCACATACTCAGGAAAGTACAATATATTCCACCAGGTGTCCATGGGCACCAATAAAGATTCCATTTACTTTACTTACCAGGGTAGAATAGATGGGGAGGTCCTTGTTTGGGTTGACCAGCAGGAGGATGTGTCCGATGTAAGTCTGTAAAAACACAAACATGAGCAGCGAGAGCACAGGAGAGTCAGTTTCATTGCTTTGGTAGCACTGTTAAAAATAGGTGCCAAAATTGAGAGAATCCGTTGAAAGACAAGCACAAATACATTAACCCCTCCTCTTTAGCTTTCTCTTTTCTATCGACCCAAGCCAGCCCTTCTGGCCTCCAGACATGGCAGGGGTCCTAGGAGTCCTGAAGGTTAGCGGTACCAATGCTAACCGCTAATTCTCCCCCCAGATGGGACTGGCGTTTGAGAGCCCAGTGAGATATTGCTTATCTCAATCACCACTCAACCCCTGAGAGAGCCCTCAGGCAAGATAGCCTAATTGTTAACTGTGCTAATACCAGGTTATATCATCACAGACTGGTAAAAAGGGCTACGTTAGCGTTTATGCTGGCAAAGTCCAGTCTCCTTAGCTAACAAGCTGCTTTAGTCCCTCTGTCTGGCTAAAGGTTAAGGTGAATAGCCCAAAGTGCTAGCTGCCCTCCATTACTGCTTCATTTTAAGCCAAGGTGAGTTCATCTTCCCTCAGGCTACAAGATAGCCCTGATGATTACACATTGAGGGTTACATTTACATTTACATTTTAGCAGACACTTTTATCCAAAGCAACTTACAAATGAGGATAAGATTCAAGCTACAACTCAATGATCGAAACTAACAAAGAGTGCATATTGCTAACATAAAAACTGCAGTATTTTAAGTTGAAAACGCAATAGTGTAATAAAAGTGCAGTATAAATCTTTATCTCTACATCTTTACCAACAATAAAAGAATAAAAAGTACAACCCAGCCCATGTCAGTGACACCCAGAGTCAATTCTGGGTTCAAACAGATTTGTTCCCCAGGCCTCAACAAAAGACACCACTAAAAGAGGATTCTCAATTACTCCTAAAGGCTTCCATTCCCAATAGCCCAATGGGAAAATATCCCTATCATCACTAAGCACTATCATCATCTTCCACCAACAGCCACATCCCAAGCCATTTTTACTGTGGGGCAAGCGCTCACTCTGTATTGAACCCATGGAACAATGTCCAGCTCTTCAGCTTGGCGGGAGGCAGTCAGCCAACAAAGCCGCTGCAGCCACCACCCTGCTGGGGAACATATGGGCTCATCTCCATCTCTCGCTCTCTTTTTCTCTCTCTCTTTTCCCCCCTCTCTCTCTCTCCACTCCCCCTCTCCCTCCATCCACTCCACCATAGCCCCAGTTGCAAACATTTTCTAAGCTGCCATCTTTTATTTCTGCCATCATACAGGTTCCCTCTCTCATTAGGTTCAGCAGATTCCTATAATATAGGATTAATTTCATTCTATTTTCTTTCTCCCTCTCCCTCTCTCTCTGTATCTCTCCATCTGTCAAAGAGCCCTTCAGTAATCACTGACTTCATTAGACTCCATAATAATATGTAAGTGTGTATGTGTGTGTGAGAGAGAGAGAGCGAGAAAGAGAGCAGCCATTACTGATTGATTTGGGCGCCCGCTGCTTTGGAGCAGGGACTGCAGTCTCACACTTTTAAGCGGTGGCCCAGGCAGCACTGGCAGAGACAGAGAGGGAAAGCCAGGGCTGGAGATGATGGCAGGTGCGATCAAACGATCCGGCAATCATAGATAGCCCGTCCTGTGCTGTCTCTGATGGATTTTTTCCTATGATCTCACTGCATATTGATTTGCACTCCAGCTGAGGGTCTGAAGGGTTTGGTTAAGAGTGAGAGAAGGAAGCTGGGAGAGGATGTGTGTAAGCTTGACTGTTTAAAGATTTTTGTGTGTGTGTGTGTGTGTGAGTGTGTGTGTGTGTGTGCGTGTGTGTGTGCATGTGTGTGTGTGTGTGTGTGTGTGTTCCTGTGGGGACCCTTTCATCTGCCCTGTGTGCTGGCACCAGCTTTTGGCCCAAGACAAGTGCGACCTAAAAGCTGGTATCCACACTGGCTCACGTACAAACAAGATGGCAGGCCACAATGCAGGCGCTTGTGTTTGTCTGCGTGTGAGTATGTGTGTGTGTGTGTGTGTGTGTGTGTGTGTTTGTGTGAATGTGTGCTTGATGTTTGTATCTGTTTTCCTTTAAAGATAAAGGCACTTGGCCAAGTAGCCTGGCCCTACAGGGACTACGCTTGGGAGGTCTGGGCAGCCACCAGCCCCCCTTCAAGATGCCAGGGAAGACATCCAGCTTCCTGCTTCCCCACCTTGGCCTGGGTACAGAGGGGAGACGGGGTGCAGGGAGGGGGAGAAACCCAGCAGCCCAAGCCCAGAAAGGGGCCTGGATGTGGGGGAGACTCCCTGCGAAGACCTGCTGTGAGTGAGGGCATGTGGGGGGGAGTGGGGAGCCCAGATGACTCGCCTTCAGGATCAATCCATCAACCCACTGACTGAAGATGAAGCCACTCAGCTGGAGTTCTACATCATATGCTCGTGTGTGTCTGTGTGTGTGTGTGTGTGTGTGTATGTGTGTGTGTCAGCAGACACCTAGAGCAGAGCATTAGACAGGCAGAGTACATCTCTTTATGCAAGTTTGTATGTGTCCCTGTGTGTGAAAGTATGATTGTGTGTGTGTGTGTGTGTGTGTGCGCGTGCGTGTATTTACACATGCAATAGAGCCGTTGAGACAAGGGAACATGGAGCTTTGTATGTGTGCAACACAAGACACCTAAGGCAGAGCATATAAACCTTAATTAATTACAGTTGTGTAACACATTATGTATGTGTGATGGTCTTACATAGATCTGGTCATTTCCAAAGCGCTTCTGCATCTCGTAGAGGAGGCTGCTGTCAGTCAGCTCACTAAGGGAGGCCAGGTCGTCGTTGGGCGCCGGGGGCATCAGCTTCACCTAAAACATCATC
This sequence comes from Tenualosa ilisha, assembly GCA_015244755.2. Lineage (NCBI taxonomy): Eukaryota > Metazoa > Chordata > Actinopteri > Clupeiformes > Clupeidae > Tenualosa > Tenualosa ilisha. The sequence goes on along the minus strand of PYXC01002734.1, from coordinate 51,778 downwards.
AAGGGGACCACAGTCATCATATGGCGACTACAATACCCATAATCCAGTTTGATTACTGGACTGCAGATGAGACAGCACATATAAATGACTGCAATCGTGTAGCATTGTCTCATAAAAGAAGACTCAGCTCTACAGTTTTTCACATAGAGAAGTTCTCCACTTTCACCATCATTCTACAGATACTCTTTTGAGCTTCATACAGCATACAAAAGACACACAGCCCATGTCTGCTCATTGTCATGTTCCCTAAGGGTACAGATTAGAGTCTATCCTTTTACCATCCTCCTCACCCCACTACCAACCCCCCCAGTTAGACTACATCAACCTCACTCATCCCAGAGCAGCAGTCATTACCCTTCACGCAGGGTCAAAGTTCACACCCTGCTGGTGATGCAAGGTTCCCACGCAGCCTCGCTAATGTAACACTAGCATCCCAGAGCGCAGTGATTGATAGAGAACTCTGCAGGCTGGGTGGTGGGAGGGTGGCGACAAAGGGACCGGTCAGTGGCTTGAGACGACTCTCATTAATCTGAATGTGGACGCGGCGGAGGGGAGTCTGACTGGGTCTTATTGTGCCTGTGTAAAGCATTTATCTTAAGGAAGGCTATTAGAAATGAAATGAGTCGGCCCAGTGACCTAAGCACCACTGGGGAGCAGGCCCACTGGGGATTTTGTGTTTGTGTGTGTGTACTCTGTAAGTGTGTAATGAGCATTTATGAGTGTGTGTGTGTGTGTCTTTGTCTGTTGGGGGGCTTGGGGGTGAGTGTGTGCGCGGAGACGGGGAGGGGGACGGGGATTTGGGGGGGGAGGGGGGTGTCTCTCCTGTCTCGTAGCGTAGGTTAAATTCATTTGGTCGCTCAGGTCACATAATCTTGGTGTTGCTGTAAAAGTGTGATAGGCTGTTTTGGCGTCCCAAACCTGCTATGATGAATGCTCTCGACTGGAATGAATTTTGAAAGTGTGGAATTGGAAGTGCGGCACTGCAGCCACTGAAATGGATAGGCATACTAATATTTCAATGGGTTTGTAGGCACTAAAAACAAACATGTAGCACAGTGAAGTGCAGGCAGTAGTTGGCCTGATGGGTGTTTCTGTGCGCATACATACATGCACACTGTCCTGTTTAGAATTCATAAACAAATACAGCATATGGAAGCACTGAAAGTGAGAGAACGGGAAAAAAAAGGAAAAAAAGAAAAGGGAGAAAATGTGTGTGTGTGTGTGTGTGTGAGTGTGTGTGTGTCTGTCTGTCTGTGTATGTGTGTCTCTGTGTGTGTGTGTCTCTGTGTGTGTGCGTGTGTGTGTGTGAGCATGAGCGTGTGTGTGTGTGTGTGTGTGTGTGTGTGTGTGTGTGCGTGTGCATGAGCATGAGTGTGTGCATGTGTGTGTGCGTGTGTGTATGTGCTGTCACCTGCTCCAGTTTGTTGGTGGCGCTAGGATAGGCTCCGTCCAGGCCATTGTCCTGGGAGGGCAGTCTGCTCAGGACTCCTATGTCTCGGAACATGTGGTCTTTCTCCAGCAGACTGTCCTGTTTAGAGATGGGTACTGCCAGAGGCGCCCTATACAAACACACACACACACACACACACACACACACACACACACTCACACACACACACACACACACACACATGCACACACACACACAGACGCACACACACACACGCACATACACACACAAACACACCAGCTCTGACTATCAGCCCAGTAACATAATGATTAATGTTCCAAACTTTCACTTTCTGTCCTTCTATATTTTTTTTTCAACAAACTTTCCATCATTGCAAAATAACAAGCCGATACTACTAATCATAGCATGACTGTAAAATACAGTAAGAAACAAGACATTCATTATTGATGAATCATTAATATTTCAGTATTTCAAACTTCAAACTCTGTAGATTTATCTCTCTCTCTCCCTCTTTCTCTTTCTCTCTCTCTCTCTCACACACACACAAACACACACACACACACACACACACACACACACTGAGGTGGCCTATGAACTATAAATGTGAAATACAAACACGGCTCACAGCTTCTTAACAGGTGTGGCAACATCCTGAATGAGGTCCTCACAGTTCTCATCAGGCATGGGCAAGGCAACACCAGGGTCCTTGTGGCGCTGTAGCCAGAATTCCTCTGCCCTTAGCAACATGTCTGCAATGTGGTCTGATGCAGCAACATCTAGAGACATGAAAGAATAGTGTATAAACTACATCTGTCATGGAAACATTGACACCTATCCACTCACCATCAGCTGTTTTTGGTATCAATGTAAAAAAAAAAACTGACCTCAGAACTGTCCACAGACACTGTGAGATTCTTGGTATGGTATGGTATAACTTTATTGTCAATTTCTTCACATGTACAAGACACACAAAGGAATTGAAACTGCGCTTCTCACTCCCCTGTGGTAGGGAGAGCAAGGAGCCGCTGCGGATGTCCGCGCCGCCCATAACTGTTCTCTGTGGTCCACATGCAAAATGTTGGATAAGCATTTGAATGTATTTCTCATTGACACACACCAGTCACATGGCCATAAGTGAAATCTCTTTCATATTACAAAGGTTTGATCTGAACGATGAAATACCTCTCATTACCATCTGATCCCTAGGTAGGTGCTCATCTAAGGGCAGGGTGGATTACCCAGCACTAACAGGATTCAATCGATGCTAAAACTTCATAAGGTTGCTGACTCCTGTCACTGTAGCTTTCATTAATAACTACAGACGTAGCACTAAACATGAACCAGTATGCTTCGCCCATTCTCTCCCTTACACATGCTGTCAGCACCTTGCTATTTAAACCCACTCGATTATCCAGCCACTTCACTGCTACCCCCCCAGTATTCAGTATGGATGCAGCTGAGCTGAGAGGGAGGCCTGAACTGAACTGTGGATCGATCCATATGTGCTTAAAAGATGGGGGGAGAGACAGAAAATCCCAATCATGTCATAATGTGTGACAGGGCCTGAGAGGGCAACAACCCCCTGCAGATCCCCCACACCACCTCCCACCTCTCACTTTCATTTAAGGGGAGTGACATCCGATCATGGACACACACACATGCCCAATTACACAAACACACACACATAAACACACACTCACACACACACACACACACACACACACACACACACACACACGCACACATAAACACAGTGAGCTCTCAAGAGACTCCTCATTGAAAGGGAAGGAATTGGTTTGGGCTTGGTGTGGTGTCCCAGACATCCTTGAGTTAAGCCCTGGCATCAAAATGAGCTATTGATTAAGGGAGGATGGGGGGAGAGGAGAGGAGAGGAGAGGAGAGGAGAGGAGAGAGGGAGAGAGGGAGCAGGGAAAGAGGTGGGAACTGTGTTGGAAGGGATGTTATCACGCTGCGGAGGCTATGTAGTTAGTATGGGTATCACACACACCACACACACACACACACACACACACCGAGAGCCATGGCAAGGACAGAACATCACACTATTCTGTCCCTCTGCACTAGGAGCCCTCTACTGTGATACGCCAGTATTCTCATCACATCACCCAGTCCACTTTGATCTACCTCTCTGATCCGACTGGTGACTTCCAAACCTTTTGGCTTCATTAATAACACTGCCTGTCATTGCTCTCTCTCTCTCTCTCTCTCTTCCTCCCAATCGTACATTTTGTCCTTTAGAATTACCACTGCAATTGTATCACTACCATTCCAATAGTAGAGTGGAGCAATACCAGAGCTCAGTTCAAGTTTACATAATGTTCTAATAAACAGAGGAGAGTTGCAGATGCTTCTGTGAGGATGTCTCTGTTTTATGTGTGTGTCTGTGTCTGTGTTGTGTGTGTGTGTCTGTCTATGTTGTGTGTCATGTCTGTTGTGTGTGTGTGTGTGCGCGTCTGTGTTGTGTGTGTGTGTGTTTCATTCTTTCAGACTGGCTGCCTTCTGTGTTTCGCCGGTAGCCATGGGCTGTGACTTTTAACTTTCATAAACGGCTGCAGTCTGCTGACGTTGCCATGCATTAGGCATGTCCTGCCGGGAGAACCTTCTAGAATGAGACATACAGCACCTTCTCGTATAGACAATAGACTCTATCCACCTCTGATTGGCCACAAAACCCCACATGACCCATGCCCATTCCCATGAGTCATCTGTGGTTGAGTATGTGCTGCCTGAATCAGTGAAATTAGGTCTCTCCACTAACAGTCATGTAATAAAGGCTCCTTTTACCAAAGGAAAAAGGGCAGTGCATTACGTTTCTTCTCAGATCTGTTAATGATAACACTGCCTTATTCATTAGGATAGTACCACAATGCATTCTACTGAGAGTGCCACTTCTAGACACAAGCACATATTCTCTTGGAAAATGGCCTTGGTGTGAAGTGGTATGTTTTTTCTCTTCCATGCAGTTAATTTCATGAACCAGTTAAGCTGTGCACAGAGATTTGTTTCTTTTAGCCACGTAGACAGAGTGAAGAAAAACTCAGTGGACTTCATCCTCTAAGTACTCCATGCTGAAATTTAAAAATGGAGTAAGCGAATTGTGCTTGCTTAAAATTCAAGCTCGAACTGAAATCAGTGTGTAGCATCTTATGAACGCACGGCATAGCACTAAAGAGCTCAGCTATGTCATTTTGACATGACATGAACAGGCCATGAAATAGCCCAAATCCATCTTGAAGTGCACTGTAATAACTCCCAATCTCAAATCAGTTCTCCTTTTCAATTTCCCTGTGTCGAAGGTGACATGACGAAAGGCAATTCACAGGCCCTGGATCAGTAGTCTACGCTTCAGCCACAAGAAGCACATGCATGTTAAAAACCAGTGGCAGGACTGGTGACACACAAATACATGGGTACATTTCTGCTGATTATATGCTCTGGTGAATGTTGATTGTGGGTTGTAGTGATAGACACATGTGTTGCTATGAAAGTGAGCTCTCTCTGAGTGTGTGATGTGTGTGTGTATGTGCAATTCTAACCTGAGGCTTTGTCTTGGCTACAGTTGAGGAGAGTTGGATCGGCTTTGTATTTCAACAGCTGGCTCACGATGCGTATCTGCAAAACAAACATACATACACATACACACACACACACACACACACACACACACACACACACACACACACACACACACACACACACACACATTCAAAACACTGCAGAGAATCAAAGAGAATGGAAGAGTATCTAAGTCGCCTTGCGTCTGATCTCTCACAAACAGCCAGCAGGTCCTATGGAGCTGCACTGACATTAAGGGTTACAACCCTAGTTCACTGATCACAGCACAGTAAGACCACTCTGGTGTATTCAACTGCCCCTGGCTCAGAGATGTGTTATGTTTAGTAATTACAAGCTTTATTACAATGTACTTCACACTTACATACATGCTATTACACATTACTAAGCCAAAACCAATATAGTGTTACAAAATGGATACTATAAGGTGCAAATTACTAATTAGGTAAGTAAGCATAGTATGGTAGTGAGAGAAATAGCATGAAACAGCAGAGGAAATGTATTCTTTGTAAAGGAAATTGTCTTTGGGTGTTAAATAACACATGCACACACATATAGATACACACACACAACATGCACTCACACACATACACACACACACACACACCATATTCTGAATAGATTACAGCACACTTTCATTACTGTGTCACACATTCCAGCAGTCATGAACTTGCATACACAAGACCTTGCTGTGAATTGTACATTACGGGGAAGGAGAAAGAGAGGAGGATGGAGAGAGGGACAGAGAGAAGAGGGAGGGAAAGAGGGAGGGAGGGAAGGAGGTAGGGAGAATGAGGAGAGAGAAAATGACCTTACTCCATCAATGCCACCTAAGTGAAAAAGCTGGCTACATTCCAGAACAGTTAAATACACACATACACACATGCACACGCACAAGACAGAGGGAGAGAGAGAGAGAGAGAGAGAGAGCATTAAGAGCATCTGTGTATGCGTGTGTTTGTGTGTGTGTGTGTGTGTGTGCGTGTGTGTGTGTGTAGTGGGAGGTTACTGCACTAAAGAGAATGAGTCAGCAACTTTGTCCCATTGCAGTGCCAGCCATAGTGTTAAACTGAAGAGGGATGGATAAGCCTGTCAGATACATCTATCAACTACACACACACACACACACACACACGCACACACACACACACACACACTATGCATTCACATTACGCATACACAAACATTCATCAGTATTCCCAACAGAGAATGTATATTATTTGTCTACTAATCAGATGAATGCAAAGCATCATTAGCACTTTCCTCCTATTGTTACATAACTCATGATTTTAGCCACAAGCTGCTTCTCTATCTTGTTCTCACCACTCCCATTTACAACACCCACTGCTGCAGCATCATTAAAGCAGTCCCCCCCCCCCCCCCCCACACACACACACTCACACACGCACACACTCACACATACACACACACACACACACACACACACACACACACACACACACACACTCACACACACACACACACACTCACACACACACACACACACACACCACACACACACTCACACACACACACACACACACACTTACACACACACACACGCAGGCTCTGAGTGGTGCAGGAAATGGGCTGTGTTGGCTCAGCTCAGGCTGTTAGCAGTGATGAGTTGGGTATCTGTGAAGTGAGTTAGCTCTGCTAAGCTGCCTGGCCTGTCAGCTCACTCACTCAAACACCGAGGTGAGATGAGGTAGGTGGAGTGAGAGTGGATGGAGGAGTGGAGGGATGGATAGATGGATGAAGGGGAGGGACGGTGAGGGGAGGGGTGGAGGGTGGGATGTGGTTGGGGGTATGAAAAAGCTGAGGTGATTTAGAGAGAGCTGCCGGCGGAGAAAAAGCCAATCGACTCTCCGTGAACGGCACCAGAGATGGACCTGGAAGGCCTCCAGGGAAGAGAGAGAGAGAGAGAGAGAGAGAGAGAGAGAGAGAGAGAGAGGGGGGCATGGTGAGTGATAGGGGGTGAAAGACTTTCTCTTGTTCACACACCTTCACTCACGCACACAAACACACAAAAACACACCCAACTTCAGTCTCTCCTCACACACACACACACACACACACACACATTCACATACCCACACACAGAGCTTCACATGTGATTACATAGAGGGATGGAGGACAGGCTCTGAGAGTGTGTGTCCCGCTGCATCTTCCTCCCTCTCTGCCTCCTGTCTCTCCTGAAACTGCTGTCTGTCCCTCACTCACCCACTCTCCCACACTAACAGCACAGAGCAGAGTCAGAGCAGAGACACAATGAGACAACTTCAATCCCCCTCCTCTCTTCTCTCTCTCTCTCTCTCTCTCACACACACAAACACACACACACACAAACACACATACACATACACAAAAACACACACACACACACAAACACACTTATGAGGCTGGAATTTAGATATGCACAATGACACCAAATGCACACACACACACACACACACAAACACACACACACTTATGAGGCTGGAATTTAGATATACAAAATGACGCCAAATGCAACACACACACACACACACACAAATGCATTTCACAGTCTCCTGTTCTTGTCTTTGCTGCTTGGATGGTTGTGAGGATCCTAACAGACTGCTATCTCATTTTAACCATGAGTCCATGACATGGTTCAGACTGAGGGGGAATGTGTGCATGTGTGTGTGTGTGTGTGTGTGGGGGGGGGGGGGGGTCTAGAAATCTAGAATGCCACATGTATCGTTATCATTATTATATTCTGATCTGATGTGCTCTTGTAGATTTGATATCTCTTGGCAGATTGCTTTAGACTGTTTGTGAATGTGTCTGTGGTGGTTGCCTGTATGTGCTGTGTGTGTATGTGTGTGTATGTGCTGTGTGTGTGTGTGTGTGTTTATGTGCTGTGCCTGTGGGTGTGTTATGTATACAGAGAGTGATAGACTGTGTGTGGCTTGAGGGGTAACAGTTTTTCCACCCATGTTTACAGCACCACAGAGCTATTAAAAAACAATACTGCATAAAAAGAGGTGGGAGTGAGAGAGAGAGAGAGAGAGAGAGAGAGAGAATGGATGGATGAATGGATGGAGAGAGAAGGGAGAGGAAGAAAGGGAGAACGAGGGAGAAGGGTGTGGGGAGAAAGGAGAGGAGGGAAGGAGGTCTCAAACCAAATACAGATCATTCCCCCTCAGGGATTGTGAGCAAAGCCTGGGAAAGTGACAGTCCCAAAGATGCCCAAACTGCCTCTGTCAGCAGCTCAACATAGCATAACACACAAATGAAATCAAATATCGGCCAGCATCAGCAAAGCTTCACTACTCTCACTCCCTCTCTCTCCTCTCTCTCTCTCTCTCTCTCTCTCTCTCTCTCATCTATCTATCTCTCTCTCTCTCTTTTCTCTGTGAAAATCAATCCCTCCATTTTCACATGGAACATTATACTGCTAATCTCAAAGGCATTAGTGGCTGCAGTGCAGTGAAGCTGTTAATGTACCTGCCTGTGAACAGGCTGAGATCCGTGCAACAAGGAAGACCTGCTCTTATGTGAGACTCAGCACAACAGCACAACAGAGCTGGTCTGTGATTGGCTGAATACACATAAAGCTGACCTATGATAGATCAAAACATAATACTTGGGTGGGATTTATATGTAAGAGGGGGGTAACCCTGGTACTACATTTGATTCAACCATTCACTATACATGCTGATTCTAGTTAGCACAGCGTTTTAACTTTAAAGTAAATCAGCTAATTAGTGAAATCACTTGTGTAAAGTGCACAGGTAGTAGCACAGTCTAGCACAGTATATACACTTATGAACCTTAATGTTGAGGAAAAAAATTCTGGTGAAGTTGAGGTTAGGCCAATGGGTGAAGGGAGCCACGGGTGGGAGGAACTCCTGTACTCTGCAACCAATCAGCAGAGAGGTGAGGATGAGTATGCAAATGGTGTGTGCCACATGGCGGGGTTATGGAAATTACCTGTCCGTATTTGGAGGCCAGGTGCAGGGGGGTCCAGTAGTTGTTGTCGGCCACCTGGGGGTCGGCCCCGCTCTCCAGCAACAAGGACACCACCTCCCTATAGCCGCTGGCACACGCCATATGGAGCTGAGACACACAGGAGACACGGGTCAGCTCACACACACACACACACACACACAAATATACACACACACACACAACCAACACTCACATATACACACAAACAAAGATAAACACATAAACACAAACACAACCACCACACACATACACACATGCACACACACACAGACACATACACAACAAACCAAAACTCTCTCACACACACACAACCAACCAACACATACACACAGATAAACACAAACACAACCACTACACACACACAGAAACACATACACACGCACACACAACCAATCAAAACTCTCTCTCTCTCACACACACACACACACAACCAACCAAAATGCTCTCTCTAACACAACACACACAAACACATAAACACACACACAACCAAAGACCACTCACACTCACAGACACACTCACCCCCCCCACACACACACACACTGACATACATACAGGCAACAGACAACACACACACACACACACACACACACATTCACATATAGACAGCCACAGCTACATACACAAACACTAACACACGCATGCAAACACACGCAAGCATACTCTCGCAACGCATACGTACTGTACAAATGAAAAGATGTGTGTCTCTGCATAGTGGGAGTTATGGGTCCCCCATGTGTTTATGGAAACAAAATGAAATGTTGGCTACAAGCTAGTGCTGACATAATATGCAGACAGCAAGAGTGCACTGAATGTTGAACTGAACCAATACTCTTTCTCTCACCAGTATGACATTATCCTTTTTGTGCTAGAATGGCATGTAAAACACACACCACACACACCACACACACACACACACACACACACACACACTCACCAGTGTGACACCCTCCTCATTTTGCTGGTTCAGACTGGTTCCTGTGCTGACCAGTTGCCGGAGATCAGACAGCATAGTGGATGACCTCTGGGTCCGCATGAGATGGAGGGAGCTCAGGTCTACTCCTGCATACACACACATACACACACACACAACACACACACACACACACACACACACACACACATTCAATACAATGCATCAACCCAATCAAGTATTTGCAAAAGCACAGTATTCCCATCCACAAAAACACACACACACAAAACTGTCGAGGTTGTACAATATTTCTGGGCAAAGTTCCAGAGGGACTGCCACTGTGTCCAACCCACTTGTGAGCCCCAATTCCTGGGCAGATATTCACACATCGCCCCCGCCCCTCTCTCCCCACGGAGCTCTCCATGCCATAGACCACTGAGCTGTGACCATCATGAAAGAGATGCAGTACCACACACACACACACACACACACACACACACACACACACACCTTTCTTTTCACCTTTTCTCTAGTTCTCGAGTATATTTTCTCCGTATTTCTTTACACTAATGGAGGCGATGACTCATAACACAGGTGTAGGTGACCTCCACACACACACAGATCTGAAATCAGCGACTTGCATCACCTAAACCTCAGCCTTCGACACGAACTCATACCAAGCAAACTTTATTATTCACACACAACTGTGTGGAGTTTTCACAGCGATATTAATAATTAATGTCAGTAACAAATTATGCATCAGTTGTAACTGCCAACAGATGGCAACTGCCACTGAGTGTTTCTCTGATGATGATGATTGTAACTGAGGAGGAAGACAAAGCATGTTGACTGGCAGTTTAACTGTCCCTACGGAGTGGAATTTTCTAGAAGCGCCCACAATGAGAAGAAGGTCACTGTGGCAAGTTTACATGATGTGAAACGGGGAGGAAAGGAAAGCCAAAAGGAAATCAATAGCTGGCTGGACGTGTGAGACAAACATGGCCGCCACTGTTTTTGTGTGTTTCTTTTTCTGCCCGGTGCATCGATCATCCTTCCTGCTCGGCCTGTCTGCGTGGGAAGAAGGCACTGCCTTTTTTTTTTTCGCAGGTTCCCGTGGAAACGCAACCAAATACTTCACTCGCAGTGACTGCGCTGACGTTTGCCAACATCTCCCTGGAGAATACCTGCTGCGCTTTCTCTCCTTCTCCCTCCCTCTCTCTTCACTCTCTCTCTCTCTCTCTTTGTTTCACCTTCTCTCTCTTTGTCATGACACACACATGGGGGAGAGTGGCAGCACCAACCATCTTAACATTTAAACAGTCAATGGAAACTCTTGTTAATCAGCATGGCAGCTTGTTTCCAATGAAATGCTGTGGCTGTATACCAACACACACACACAAGCACGTGTCACTGTAATGTTATTTCACATTAGCTGACCTTCGTGCTGGTCCTTGGTCTTAGCGGTTGTGATATAGGCTCCGACACAATCGACAGCATCTGGAGCACAGTGACTGCTGCTTTCTCTGACTCAGACAATCCTTTGGGATTTGTCAGACAGAATGTTTTTGTAAGGTCTGTGTTGTGTTGTAGTGGCATGCATTTTGGGCCATCCAGATGAATTTTGCTGCCTAAAGTCGAATTTATCCCTCAGCGATCGTTATAATTGTTATATCGTTAGAATATTTTTCTGTGCCCATCTATAGTTGAGACAGTGTTTCATTAGCATGTAACACTATAGACCGGCAATGCTTTACAAGTCTTTGTAGACAAGTATTACGTCAGACCAGAGCATATTTTTTATGCTTCACTTCTACAGTCTAAGTGTGTTTGAAATGAACTTGCTGAAAATTCCTTGTTTAACACAGTGTTACATCATGTCAGACACAGACACAATGTAAAAGGATACATTTATGCTGCACTCCTGCTTACGTCTGGCTTGGACACAGAGGACGTCCCTCAGTGTGTGAAGAATGTGTGTGTGTATGTGTGTGTGTGTGTGTCTGTGAGTATGTGTGTGTGTGTGTGTGTGAGTGTGTGTGTGCATGCATTTGCGTGTGAGGGTGTGTGTGTGTGTGTGTGTGTGTGTGTGTGTGAGTGTGTGTGTGCATGCATTTGCGTCGTGTGTGTGTGTGTGTGTGTGTGTGTGTGTGTGTGTGTGTGTGAGTTAGCAGGTGTGAAACACAGGGAGAGTGTGAGAGAGGCAGGGAGTAGCATGACAGCTGTCACAAGTCAGGCAATCCAATTTATCATGTGATCCTGAGGGGGTTGTGTCTTCCCCACTTTACCATCCTATCTCTCTATCTCTCTCCCCCCCCCTGCCCTCTCTCTCTTCCTCATTCTCTCTATTTACCTCTCCCTCTCTCTTTCTCTCTGGTGTCATTAACTGTCACAGTATGTTTGTAATTTTGATTCCTTCCAATCTCTACACGCCATGCCCTTCTCTCTATCTCTTTCTATCTTTCTTTCTCTCTCTTCCTCCTCCCATCTCCTCCATTCTGTCAACTGAGATACACTCCGCAGTGAGTCTGCCTGAGGGAACTCCTCACCTTCACGCACGCACGCACGCACGCACAACACACACACACACACACACACACACACACGCACACACACACACACACACACTCCAGTGCCATACACATATCGAGACAGAAGGAACGACAAGGGTTGAGCTGGCTCTTTGAGAAAGTGGGTCACTTTTTCCCTAACTCTGTAAAGGTAAAGGAAAGGGCATCTCCATGATAAACTGGATGTGCTGGATTTGGTTGGCAGTGGCAGCTCATCCTTTTGCTTCCTTCAGCTCGGTCCGGCTGAAAGATGACTGCCCTGGGACACACCAGTGATGAGGTTGGGGGGCGGGGTGGGGTGGTGGTGGTGGTGGTTGCATGGTGATCGTCCATCACGGAGGGCTGAGAAGACTGATATCACGGCAACACTCTTAGATTTCAAGCACTTCATGAATTTATGTGATAGATGGATCTTCGAATGTACGAGTGATAAATGTTGCGTGTGTCTGTGTGTGTGTGTGTGTGTGTGAGACGATAGATAGAGAGAGAGAGAGTGAGAGAGAGAGAGTGATAGAGAAAGTGTGTGTGAGAGAGAGAGAGAGTGAGACAGAAAATAGAGAGTATGCGTGTGAGAGAGAGAGAGAGAGTGAGTGAGTGGGTGAGTTTGCATGTATAGCACATGAGGTTGGCAGGAGTGTAGAGAATGTCTGTGTGATTGTGTATGCAGATACAGTAGATACAAGACATATCCAAATATGTGTGTATATTGGTGTGTATGTGTGTGTGTGTGTGTGTGTGTCTATTTGTTTATGTGTTCAGTATGCGGGTGTGTGTATTTGTGTGTGTATGTATGTGTGTTTACACACTTCTGTACACTTACACACAGAAGAGGGAATTGATGGGAAACCTGTGAGTGCCTGGTGTCTCTCGGCTGCAGTGATAAACAGTTTGTCCCCTGGGGCCTGTGGCGGCCATGTTAGCGGTGTTAGTGTGTCTAGAGACCCAATCCCCGCACGCTGACTGATTGACTGGGGCCTTAAGTGGCTTTTACTTTGGCCGTTCAGTGTGGTGACAAAATGGATGGCTGCGTGGGGGAGCGTGTCAACACCACGGAACAGTAGCACTTAGATGGCCAGTAATGGCACAGAGGAAGGCTTTAAAAATGAGAGAGAGAAAGAAGGAGAGAGAGATGTAGGTGCTGTCAAAGAACGTACTGGGTTAGAGATATGGGGTTTTACTTGGGTTTTTCTTAGGAGGGGTAATGTCATCCTCACTGAAGGATAGGGATGATGGGATGACACACACACACACACACAAATTTAAATGCTCTCTCTCCTCTCACACTCACACACACACACACACACACACACACACACACAGACATGTACTTCCCTATTCAAAGTATCGGGCTGATTCCCCTATAATGGCCCATGTGGCTATTTTCTTTAATTAAGTTTCCCCGGCCCCTCTCATTCTCTCTTTTCATGCAGAATAATGGCATCAGGGGGTGACTTATGGACCCATTCACTGTCTTATTTCCAAATGAAACCAATAAGTCACGAAAGAGCACAATTGCCCGTGGAGTTCAAGTCATTTTCATCCCTCGCCATCACAGCCAGTCTGCTTCCACAGGAAAAGATAATATGCAAATGGCCTGTAAGAAACCCACTGTGAGAGAAATAACTGCAAGGTCTCACCCCCTCATTATACACAAATATGGCCATGAACCGACAGTTATAAAGATTTAAACACATCGTCACTCGCATTGCTTTATACTGTCATCAGAAACACTGTGCGGGGGTATCTGGGGTTTGCCCAAAAGGCATTCTCTAATGTCTGTGTCACCACGACACCGGAGAGTCTTGGTCATGTATTAATGAT
>PYXC01002734.1:30000-32500 GCA_015244755.2 Tenualosa ilisha | reverse complement strand
AATAGTGACATGTTAATGGGTGTCCACTTTAGTATCTCCTTGGCCAATGAGATGGTGGACGATAAGGTGCGGACACAAAAAGGGTTAACAAGATGACCTCTGACCTCTAGCCTCAGTACGAGCCTCACTCACCATACAGTTATGATTGATGGGTTCGCTGCGCCGTGGCGACATCAAGAGCCGCGAGCATCTCGTCGACGCCGCCATCATAACAACCTCGTGAACGTGCCGATCAGCGTTAATTGACTGATGGGAGTGCTAACAGTCAGACTGACCAACCAGCGCTCCAGAGAGCCTGAAGTGCCCCAGAGGAACCTGTAGTAACTCCAGGCTCCTTTGAGGGAAAAAAGGTTGTTGGTTTTATCATCATTTAACTAGAATATATGTAGGTGTCTGGATAGAAGAGCAATTCAATCATGAAGAAAATGCCTTTCTAAAGATTCAGACATGGCATTATTCATTATGTCAACTATGTCAGTTCATTTTCAACAGTGCCTCCCCATATCTATCAAGATATTATATGGTATTAGAGTTTTAGCTCATTAAAATAAGTAAAACAATTTGCTTTCCCCCAGCACTGTGAGCTAACTCTGATGTAATAAGCTAACTCAGTAAGAGCCATTATTTCTGTGCTACAACAAGTTGAGTAATTTTATTCCGCACACCAGGGAACCTTCAGAATGACACATCCTTTGTCATATCCTTTGTCTACAGGAGCCTTTACAGAAAACTCACAAAAAGCTATAAGGCCTTAGACACCACAGTGGTTTGATTTCATAACACTGTGATGGTGTGGGGGGGAACAAAATCACTCAGAGCTTGACATGAGAGACGGCAGGCAGAGGGTGGAAGGAAGTTCAAATTAAGTTATGTAATGAAGAAAAAACTTTTTTGAAGACACTGCCTCACAATAGACATAGAGACAGACACACACAGACAGATACAGTCAGAAATAGGCACACACTCGCACACACACGCACACACACACACACACGCACACACACGCACACACACACACACACATGCACACACACACACACACACACACTACATACATGCACAGACACAAAGAAGGTGTGATTCAGAGGCTGGCAAAACACAGACTGACACATCAGAAGGAGGCAGCCGACAGTGCGAGGCCCGCGCTTACAAACTTGCGTGTCTGCAGGGGGGAGCGAGAGATGAAAAGCTTGTCTGCGCGGACGCGCAAAACAACAGCTGACACCTCTGTCTGATTACATCCCCAAATAATTAGGACAAAACGCCGCCATCAGAACCTAATACGCCTGGTCAAGCCTACCAGACTTTCATTGAGGTTGAGATACGAACACACTTGCAATCGACGCTGTAACAGCAAATCATTTATGCTAAGTGGCTAATACAAAGACAGATAAAGCTGTTATTAGCTTCGGCGGCTATAGAAGAAATGGCAAAATCAATAGAGCTGTTTTGCGTCGACATTGTGACCTACATAGATTTCACTAGCTGAACATACAGTACATTCAGGCAGAATTTGGCCTGAAAAACCAAACACACATTTTACATATTTCTTCATAATTCATAGTCTTATAGTTTATTTGAATCAGGTGATGAGCCAGTTGTTCAGTCGACATGTATCACCCTATCTGAAGAGGCTGTATTGAGTTAAGCGGTGCTGTTTTTTTGAGACCTGACAATTTCACAGCATCTCCCATCTGACTTCGTCTCTCGCACAGAGATGCAACTGATCCACCCGCGATGCACCAAATTTGACATCTTCATTCCTACAGAAGATGCTAGGGTTATTTTGACAGCTTCCAAAAAACATAGTATTAAAAAACCTGCATTGCTGTGGCCCACTTTTGGAGCGGCTGACAGAGAAGGGACCCCGCTGGGCGAATGGGAAATGGCAGAGAGGAGAGGAGAGGAGAAGAGAGGAGGGAGCTGTGGTGATGGAGGGAGAGCCTGTGTCCCAAAGCAGGAATTGTGCGGAAGCGATAAGAGCATTAGCATCAGTGCATTTAGCCAAGAGAAACAATAACACAGGCCTCTCAGCTCAGAGAGAGAGAGATGGAGAAAGAGAAAGATAGAGAGAGAGAGACAGAGATATGGTGGGAGCACTGGAAGGGGGAGAGAGGAAGAGGACGGAGACACATATATAGAGCGGGATGGAGAGATGAGGGAGAGGGAGGGGGATAGAGATAAAAGACGCAGGAAAGAGGGAGAGAGAGAGATGGAAAGAGAAAGAGTAAGAAAGAGTCTGACAGAGAAACACAGCAAGAGGTATAGAGAAATGAGAGAGGGAGGAGACTAGAAAGAGAGAGAGAGAGAGAGAGAGGGAGAGATGGGGAGTGAAGTACATGAAGAGAAAGCAGAAAGACGGAGACAGAGATAGAGAAGTGAATGACATATCAGATTAAGACAAAGAACACAAGGCCAACATGAACAGACAACGGAGAAAAGGATCAAGTTGAAGGGAAATAACCAAAGATGGAGCTTTACAGAGCGAAGCTCAGGCCAG
>PYXC01002734.1:0-22500 GCA_015244755.2 Tenualosa ilisha | reverse complement strand
ATCACGCAGTAACCAAAACACTGAATAATCCTATCCCATGCTCAACACCAACACACTCCGAAGAGTGTCAGGGTTGGTAGCTAACTGTAGTAGCTTAACTATACTCTTGAGTTTGTTTGGGGTTTGTGTGTAGAACATGTGTGCGTGTGTGTGTGTGTGTGTGTGTGTGTGTGTGTGTGTGTGTGTGTGTGTGTGGAACATGTGTATGTGGGGAGGTGAGAGATGCACTCTTACCAGATGTAACAGCGAGCCTCCTGAGGACAGCAGGGTGTTGATGTCAGTCCCATCCTTCAACAGCCTCAACACTGCAAGAGACATGAAATACAAGACAGAACAGTTATTTTAGACTGTCTTACTCTCAAACAAACACACACACACACTCACACACACACACACACACTCTCACACACACACACAAACCAACAAATCAAATCAAACACAGAGACAAATGCGGTGAAGCAGTGTTTAATTGAATGGAGCCTCTGAGGAGTGTAATCAGAAAGTGTACCAGTCTCAGCTCACCCCAATCACTGTCATGTTAGCCTCCACTCTCCGGATAATGCTCTGTTAATTACTCATCTCAACCAGCACATTTCCCCCTGACACACACACACACACACACACACACACACACACACACACACACACACACACACACCCACACACACCATGCATGGAGTGTGTGCAAACACCATACACTAACACACACACACACACTCACACACATACACACACAATATGCATGTGGGCAGACACCCCACACACACACACACACACACACACACACACACACACATGCACATACACACATTCACTGTTAGGGGGCCGCAGCTGCAGCGGAGTTGAAACAGCAGGCACATGGGCTTCAGAGATAATCTCTAATACTGGCATGTGCATACATACACACACACATACATACACAGGCACGCTCAGACATGGGCACACAAAAGGGGACGCAAGAGCCGCACCTGTGCCTGGGATTAACACACATAATCATCCTCTATTAGCCACACACGCACACACACACACACACATACACATACAGTCACAAATACAATACAAACACATTTTCATTTGTGTACACATACACTGATATATGTAAAGATACAAACACACAGGTGTCCTTCTTTCTTGCAGACAGTATATGTGAGGATGTGTGTTTATGTGTATCTTTGTTCATCTGTGTGTGTGTGTGTGTGTGTGTGTGTGTGTGTGTAGAGAGAGAGACAAAGGATGCTAGCTCCTTCTCTCCGTCCCTGTCCCTGCCCCTTTCCTGTGAGGCAGTTTGTTTTGCTGACGCAGTGACAGGGCTTTTTTCACCCTTCACTGGTTTTACATCACTGAACAGCATCTCAGATCACCCTTCTGCAGCCACCCCCCCCACGAGCACAACACCAACACTCTCTCCTTCTACTGCTCCCTCTCTGTCCTTCCCTCTTTCTGTTTCTTTCTGTCACTGTCTCAGTGCGTCTCTCTGTTTCTTGCTTTCAGTCTCACTCTTTCTCAGTCATTTGCTCTTTTTCTCACTCTCTTTCACTCTCTCTCTCTCATTGTCTTCATCCATGTATCCCTTTGCTTTAATATAATCCATTCTTTCTGTGTAGGCTATGCTCAGTCTCTCTCTCTCTCTCTCTCACTTTCTTTCTAGCGCTCTTGTCTTACTTTCCACCTCTCAGCCTTCTCTGGACTTTTAGTTACTCTTCCTCTACCTATACAGTCTCTCTCTCTCTCTCTCGCCCCCATTCCAACACTGTGAATGTTTGCAATCTCACTGCAGTTCACCCAGACTGTTGGAGACAGTTGCAGTTGTTTTTCTTTTCTCTAGACTACGCAGTGGTGAATGTCAGACATTTCCAGGGGCGATGCAGAAATCTGCTATCAGGCGCTTAGGCACAAGCGAGCTAGACTATGACTCATAGATAAGTACCTGTAGTACTGAGAAGGGGGCCAAAAGCCGTGTGTTTGTGGATCGTGACCTTCCTGATGTATCTGGGCTTGCCCTTTCTCACCAGAGCTCAAAGAGAGCCACTGAATGAGAGATGAATAAAAGTACACAAGTGACCTCAAGAGGTAAGTACTGAGCTACGTCACATCATCACATCATCACCTCATCATCAACATCATCATCATTTTCGTCACAGTCATAGTTATACTTGACATCCCCCTCATCATCATTACTATTATCTTCATCATCACCACCACCACCGTCATCATCGTCATCATCATCATCATCACCATCACAACGTGCCACCACTTTGCCTTGTGTTCATACTCCATAGAAGAACTTTCAGCCTGGAGCCTGCTGCCTCTGATCCAAATGACGCAAGCGATATTTTTTTTAATAATTTTTTTTTCCAAGAGGTTCACAAACACACAAAAAACAATGAAAAAAGACGTTGCGTGACTGCCAGACTACAACAGCAAGTGCATCTCTACGCTTGGAGCAGAAAGAGTAACGGTGGTGGCCAGTCACGACACGACACATTGACAAATCCACCGTGGTCTGTTGGCGGAAAGGGGGTGGGGGGGGTGGAGGGGGAGATGCCAAACAGGGACCCGCCGAAAGTCTTAATGTCAGCAAATTGCCCCTGCGTGGAAATGTCAGCCTGCAACTCGTAGAAGCGGAGAGACAGAGGCGGAAGCCAGCGGAGCTCATCAGAGCTCCAGTTCAACATGTCCTCCAGGCACTTTCATCTGCAAACCGACCGTGTGCTGCGGAGTGACAGCGAGCCCCTCGCTAGAGAGCAATTAAAGCGAGGGAGGAATGAGAGAAGGAGAAAAAAGACAAGGATGAGGAGGAAAAGGACAGGAAGAGAGGAGGGGAGGGACAGAGGAAGAAGAAAGGAACAAGAATAAAAAGAGAATCCATCCAGCGATTGCCAGAGATGGATTTCTTTCTTGATTTCTCATCTCCCTTGGCCTCCTCTGAGATCTATTAGTCAAACAGAGGGGTAGGATGGAGGGATGGAGAGGGAGACTGATGAGAAGATGAAAAGAGATGGATAGAGGGGATTCGGTAAAATGATGAAGCCCAGAGTCTTTGTGTAATGTCACTCTTGAGATTGAAGGCAGCATATTAGCTCAGGAGCAAACCACAACCACTGACAGAGCTCCATCTAGGACAATGGATGGACAGATTGAAGACTAGACAGAGGTTATAAAAGATACAAAAATGGCAAGAAAGAATGAGTGTGGATAGACGAGCAGGGAAGAGAAGAGAGGAGAAGAGCAGAGAAGAGAAGAAAAGAAAAGAGAAGAGAAGAAAAGAGAAGAGAAGAGCAGAACATGGGGGAATGCTACAGACTGGGAGAAAGAGGAATTCAATTGGCTGTGACATCTCCTATGGCTCAGCAAAGCAGGTTGTGTGAAGTAGATCCGTGCAGAAGTCCCGGAGGATTTGGGGCGCAGTGGCCTGATGGTCGTTGGCACAGCCGACTCCAATGGGGGCTGGCACACACAGATGGGCAGAGCAGGCAGAGCTGGCACTGCGGCGCACATGCAGGGAATGCACAATGCCACTGTGATTGATGAGCGCGGCAAAGCTCAGAAATTAGCCTGAGCCGACAAGATCAAGAGAGCGATTTCCTGAGCAGGAAATTGCAGATGATCGTGGGCTGTGTGCGCACCCCTTGAGATGCTGGCAAATAAAAAAAAAAAAGAAACATTTGAATTATTTCTTTTTTTGTAAAATAAAACGACAGAGGAGCTGACACACAGAAAAAGGTGTCTTAATGTTATCAGAGAGCAGAGTGACATCTGATAAGCTGATACAAGTGTCAGCCATCGATGATAACACAGATGTGTGTGGGGGGGGGGGGGGGGCGTTCCACTGCTGTGTCGTAATACAGGAGAAACACAGCAGAAAAAGCCCAGCCTGATTTAACATCCTTTTAAACTGGATTAGGCTGAAGACATATGTGATGGGATACAAACAAAGAATGCATTTGCATAGCCATCCATCTGACGACACAGCACAGACAGCCATGGGTCCCACACACACACACACACACAAACTAATCTCTACTGGCAGCACACAGGCCAAGCCAAGATTGGGGTTCACCCAAAAAATCTGGAATCAGCCCTGAGGTTTCCCAGTTGGAATTCTACCTGGAGAGCAAGGCTGAGCTGCTAACCTCATTGATGTCTTGTGTTAGCAGATTTAATCAAATCAAACTGGCACATGTGAAGGCAGCACTGACACCACAAACAGCCTAAAGGTGAACCAAGACCTCATGGAAAAGTCTTCAGCGATGACCTTAAATGCTCTGTGTTGATGGCACACTAAGTGTGTCTGTATGTGTGTGTGTGTGTGTGTGTGTCTTCTGCATGTGTGCATGTGCTTCTGTGTGGCATGTAAAGTGCCCGAGGTGGCCTTTCGTCTTGAGGTGGTGGTATGACGAGGTTAATGGTGGGTGTAATTGCAGGAAGTTGAGGAGAGTTATTCCTGCCATGATCCAAGTGATGACCCTCACAGGGGTGCTTGAATCGTAAGTGGTCATTAGCCCTCAACCAGATGTGCATGTCTGGCAACAGCAAAGCCCCACATGTTGGGCCTGCAGCTGGCACATAGGTATATACATGGCAGAGGACACTGCCCATTGCCCACTATTTTGTTTACTTGCATTTTTATGTGTTACAATTAAATGCAAAAAAATGAACACAAAAAAAAAAAAAACACAACAGCTTTTGTGGCCATGGCTGAGATCCCATGGGGCCGTGGTAGTGAAAACGATTTTGTCTCGTATCATTTGCATGTATGAGGCATTGATGAGTGCAAACTGACTCAGCAACTGTGAGCTGTGAGCTCATTAGTTAGCCCAGAGGGGTGGCCCTGAGAGGAAGGTACTGTAAGCCTATGGCTCAATGATCATGAAACCTGAGTCTGACTAATATATAGATAGAAAGTAGCACTGAGGCACACAAAGGAGAAAAGATCAACTCTGGTCCCAAGACAGTCATAGCTTAAGACCAAAGAGTTTGGGGGGAAAAAGATATTTCTAATAATAAAAAAAAACAACAAAAAAAACAGCATGACCATTATTCTAAGCCAACAAAATCTTGGTGCAAGATGTTCTGTCTCATTTATTTGTACACACTTATCCATCACAGTGGTGTTGGCAGGGAAGACACCCAAAAGCAAAGCTCATCATTGAGCAGCAAGCCCACTTAAGAGTCATTAGCAGCCTGGCCCCTTAATCAAACTATCAGAGTCTCATGGAGCCCGACTTGCTAATGAGGGTCATTTTCTGCCTTCACTTGAGTCTGGAAGTAACCCATGGGGTAGTTCAATGGGGAGACATTTTGAGAACTCCTGACAGACTTGAGGATTCCTGATAAACTTTATGTCTCCCTTGGTATGAGACTGTTTCTGTGGCTCAGGGTTAAAGGAAAATCTCCTCTAAATGAAACAAATGTGAAATTAAACATTAAGCTGTCATCAAATCCCCAGGAATCCCAAAATGCTAATAAGGCTAATTAGCTTTTCGGAGCAATTAAGTGGAATAAGTGGCTAATCCTTAATATTAAGAAATAACATCTCAGCTCACGCTGGCAGTGCTGTTGACTCTTTTTAGAGAAGGTTAGCAATTAGCTCATGTCAGTTGGAAAATTGCAGCAGTGCAATTAATTGACTTGGTGGATGGCGCAACTTCAGAGCCTGGTGTTAGCCAGACCGACGACATCTGGTCTGGCTGGAAAAGTACAAGACAAAGCATTTCTACTGCAAATGAGGCAAGAACCCACGTCACATCCCTAGGTTGATAAGGAGAGAAACACCCAATGGCAAACAGCAGAGTCAGCTTTGCCACTGTTTAACTGGATGGCCAAGACAAAAGAGGGACTTTGTGCTTCTCATGCCCCCTGTGTCAAAAACCTGTTCAGGGCCATATGTCTTTGACTCCTCTGTTCCCAGCTGCAGAGTCTTTGAAACATATGTCCTGCTTTCTGGCGTAGTTATATGTATCTTCAAATCAGACCATTCACTGCATGATTGCTAGTAGTGTACGGCTATGTGCTGCAGGATTCTGAGAGAGAACCATCGAGCAGCCTGGACCTTGGGGTAAGTCTGTATCCTGCTTTGAACAAAGCTTTGTTTTGCAGCCAACCATCCCAGGGAATCTTCTGTGTGCACAAGCTGCAGTAGCCCCAGGCTAAAATATCAGCCACACAAATACTCCCGCTACCCAAGCCTTGATAAAGAACTGCATAGCACCACACACTGCAGCAGGTGAGCTGACATCCACCCCATGATGCGAGTCTTGCTGCTCGGTCGTTCCACCAATAGCGAGCTACCGCGACGTGGGCGGGTAGAGTAGCTTCTTACCGGTGGAGGGGGGAGACAGCAGCACAGCCATATGTAGCGTTTCCATGGCAACTGAGCACTGTGAGTAAGGTACATCCAGGTAGAGGGTTTTGAGGGTATGGGGAAGGATAGAGTAGAGAGAATGAGAGAGAGACAGAGAGAAAGAGAGAGAGAGAAAGGGGGAGAGAGAGTGCATTGGGATGGTTGGGTGAGGGTGGTGAAAGGGCATATGACACATCACAAAAGGGCTCGTCAACCTGAACCAGCATTCACCTATACCTCTCTCTCTCTTTCTCTCTCTCAAACACACACACAAACTCTATCTCTCTCTCTCTCTCTCTCTGACTTATTGATTACTGAGCAGAGTTGCTGAGGAGGATATGGTTTACTGGACTGAGGAATGATCAAACACTGGGAGGATTTGGACAGGCAACCACTATCTAGTTGCCAAACATGAACAACAGCCTTTCCCCTCCACCACATCCTCTCTTCCCTGATCTGGTGGTCTAGAACACTGGGGTTCAAACCCGATAATAAAAACCCACGATAAAAAAAAGATCCCATCACATGGCTGCAGCCACACTCAAATCACACACACAAACACACACACACACCACTCTCTCCATAAAGTAATCACAAACACATGCCATTAGGGTTGCAAAAATGCAACGCGGAGGAAGGAGGGCAGCTTCTTCGCTGTTTCGGAAACTAAGAATAAAGAGTAGCATCTTTTTCATCTACATTTCATCTGCATTATCAGAAAACCCTTTTAGAAACATAGCCATCCAAGAAAAGAACACTGTGTTTAGTTTCATCCTGACTTGGCAAGCCGAATACAAGATTCAAGACTGAAAATGCAGCTATCAAACAGAGACCGCAGCATGATGCAGTCCTCTCTGAGCTAGCTGGTACAAGTCATCAGCTCGAGCTCATTCAGAGAGGCATTTAAAAAGCTGTTCGAGGCCACACAGGCAGCTCCGGGAGAAGGGCAGCTGTCCTGTTAGATAATGTTCCAGTGCTTGAGTGTCGCAGTCCAACTGACAACAAGGCAAAGTGAGCTACACACTGCCAGAAGCCTGCAGCTACCCCACAGACTGAGCTAAGCTAGACCGATGCAGATGATGAAAGAAAGAAAGAAAGAAAGAAAGAAAGGAGGAAGGAAGACAGGGAAGAAGAGACTGTTTCTTGTCTTGACTAGTCCTGACAGAAGGTGAGATCCTATGGGAGATCCAGTCAGCAAAAAGGACAGAAAGATCTCACTCACTGTCACACTGGCTTTTATTCTACCTTCGCCTCTCAGCATATCATTCTCTGGCCGTTCTCTCTCCCATCAGTTTTCACCATAAGTGATGCGCTACCATTCACTGTGTTGTGTTCCATGAAATTCAATCTCTTATTCCATGTTCTTATACCTCTTCAATTACCTCCCTCCCACTTTCTATCACTCGGTGAGACAAGCAAGTCCTTTTCTCAGGGCCATATTATCTGATTCACGTTACACAGCGTGACACAAGTATGCCCTTCTTCATTGCAACCGAGGGTGCAGTCAAGCATAGATGGGCCATGTTTTCAAAATGAGATTTAAAGACTATCTGATGTTTCTTGTGACTTGACAACTAGAGGGCAAGCTCCCTCTAAAAAGGGTTGAAAACACATGAAACAAGAACAAGAATAGGCTAAGTGCAAAATGCATGCATTCCAATGTGTTTAAAATATTTAAAATAAATATTTGGCAAATACTGACAAATAAATTCTAATCATCTTTCTCATTCCACCAGTGTAGATCGAGTCTAGTCTAGATGTTGTTCTTATCAACCATTTTATCCAAATTAAAGGGGAAAAAAGTTGTCATAACTGACAGTGACAGCCTCCAATCAGGCAAACCTATCTACCTGACAAATGCATGAAAGTTTTATTGAGGCTTAAATAAATTTGTGAAATGAGCTCTGTAGATCTAATCATATTTGGATTGCTTCAAAGATTAATTTCTGAATCCTTCTCAGATATATATATATATATATATATATATATAGATATAGAGAGAGAGAGAGAGAGAGAGAGAGAAAGAGAGAGAGATGCTAATTAAAACTATGGTGGCTCGCTCCTCTCCATGACACAGAGACAAAAAAAAGAGAGAGAATTCAAATTAAATTTGTGATGTCTGGGCATGACGAACAGGGCTCTCAACCATATGCCTCTTCCACTGAAGTGCTGAGTCTTCTGAAAGTCAGTTCACAGGCTCATATCATTACACTAGCAATGCATTTTAGCTTAGCAAATGTCCCCAGAGGAGCGACAGCAACGCTACATCATATAGCTTTATATTACAGATGTAACAAAGTCCCAGTTTGCCCCTGTTGCCAGAAGATCTGTCATTTTTCCATTACTTCACGCCCACAGCTCTCTTTCCTAACTCTCATCGCTTCACAGCCAGCATTATCCTACTGTTGTAAAACAGTAGCTTGGTGACGTCTGACATCGCTAAGCGGAGGCCAGCTTAAATAGGCCAGACTGTGTAAACACGCTCTGAGGGTGGATTTAAAAATAGCCTCGTGACCGTATCGCAGAAACACACAGACACGCACCTGCATATCCTCCAGGGGCTTTTGGAAACTCTTTCTCAAATCTTTGATCTGCTGTCCTCTAAACTTAAATATGAACTGGATGACTTTTCTCTTAAAATCCCTTACATACAGTACAGTGCCTGGAAGAATAATGTTTCCTTTCTTGGTTTAATACATCCTAGCAATATGGGATTGACTGACTTATCGCCATTTTATTTCTACATTTAAGAGTGGCAGATTTAGTAAAATGGTACTAGTATATGCAGTGGAAGTCCAAATCTTTTGATATTGCCCAACACACCTCACCACACACACACACACACACACACACACACACACACACACACACACACCTTAGACGCAAGTGTCATTGTCGAAAACCCTCACACAGGCTTACTCTGAGCAATTTTAACTCTTTTCTTTTCGCCAATCCCAGGGATTTCAGTGGGATTAACTTTGTGTCAGAGAAAGAAAACCCCCTCTATCTGTAGAAGAGCCCAAGGACAAAGCCTGCTGGGAAATTCAGTAGATGTGCATCTGTGAGACGGTGCTCTGAGCAAGAGTAAGGCACACACAGGGATATGAGCTCACTGTCAAATTTCCTTTTAAGATGAAGACTAACAGCAAACATTACACAAGGGTAGATGGGCCTATGATATGTCTACACAGACGTTGTTAGTAACACAAAAGAGGATACTTTGTTTTTACATTTAAAAAAGATAAACAACTCTCATCATTACTTCAGTATATCAGTACCTTTCAGGAGTAAGGAACACCAGACAAGCACCTGGACCCACACTAAAGCATAACATCACTCCCATTATTATGTATGTCCAGTTCATCATTAAAGCTGTTCAGTGTAGTGCTATGCTTTCTCATTCAAATCAAAATATATTGAGAAATAACTGGACCTGCAGTATAACTTCAAGGTGTGCAGTATGTGCGCAATATGTATTGTTACACAATGTCAAAAACACAAACAGTAGCATACTTAATTTAAACAGTAATGGCAGAATCCCTGATCTTAGTCTCAGAGGCTATGTACTGCACTATCGGCAATATAAAGCCAATAATCAGAGACAGAAAAGATCACCATGGGACCCCTCCTAAGGCAGGGTGACATCTTGGCGAGGAAACGCAGGTGGGATTCTTATCATACCCATGATGCGTGTGCCAAGTGTGTTGCGCCAACTCAATAACGGCAGCGGACCTTTTGGCATCAGCACTCCGGGAATCATATATAAACACGCAGGCCAGATTGATTCTGCAGCCCTACGTTCTGAGCACACCAGATGCTCCCCATGCCACTCTCCTACTCCGGCAATCGAGTTTTCAGTCGGAGAAATTTCACTGGAAGACACAAATGAAATAATAAACGCACACACACACACACACACACACATACGCGCACACACACCACACACACGTACACACACACACAGTCACAGTCACATAATGTTAAGGTCATCCACCTGCATTATTAATAGCCTGTGGCTATGCAACAGACTTTCTATCAAAGGTTTCTTAAAAAAAAGGTCTTCCTGTTATAGCATTCTTGTCACTTAACTTTGAAACTTTGAAATTGAACAGGAAGATTTTAAATTTGCCCTGGTAGTCTGATTGAAAAAAACTACAAATCCCACCATCCTCTACACATCGCCACCTGCCTCTTTATATCAGTTAACCTGCGCCCCAAGGGGTGGCAACAGTGACAGGGTTTAATCAGTACAGACGAAACAGTGGACTAAGCCTTTTACGCTAAATTCCTTCCTTGTTCTCCTAATCCTAATGAAGTGTGATATCTGCTGTTAGCACGGTTAGCACAGCAAACAGATATCTCTCGCCACTGCTGTGTAAATAGCTATCAGGGCTACGCAGGTGTTAATGACAAATAATGATGCCAATTATGTGAAGAGAATATGCTTTAAATGAAATCATGTGAAATTAAACAATAATGGCTTTTTTTTTTTTTAAGAGGTACAGTGGATTGGGTATGAAATACACCACAGAGCTTAATTCTCCCAGGATCAGTTTTCAGTGTGTAAAAACATTAGCCACGCTCTATGGCTGCCGCTCCGTGCATGAGATGTGCTTAGTGTATGAACTGTGTGGATAAATACCCCAGACACTATTCATCCATATAGGTTAGATGTGGCATGCTATAAAAATGCATGAATAAAAAATGATGGAATAAATAAATTCATTTATCTCTCGGAGCTCTGGACCAGGATGACTGTCGGGAGCAGCATCATTGATTTCACTACCGAGAGCCTACCGAGACTACTATGTTTAGTTCATGTGTATTGTGTAAACTATGGACTGCACCATTTCTATATACCACTAAATGGCTCCTTACCAACCCACCCCCAGGATACTGCATACATGGGGGGTATTTACACATCTCTCAGAAGTGATTACAGATGTTCTTTTTCCGGAATATTCCAAAAATATTCGCCCATGTTCTCCCGGGACATCTTTGTCCGGAGGCAAACATATCCTCTCCATCTGAATCCTGCATGGCGTGCCCCTGCGCGTCTCTTGCCAATAGATGAACAGCAACGAGAAATAATTAAGACACACATGCGCTACAGTCACGTTTTTTTCACACACAAACTCTACACTGAAAGCAAAATACACAATGGAACACAAAATCATGCACAGGAGACAAAATTAAACACAAACAAACACACACACACACAATCATATTAAAGCAACCCCATCCCACCCCCCCTCCCCACACACACACACCACACACACACACACACACACACACACACACACACACAGACACACACGTGCTTCTTATTTGTCCTGTTCAAGCGTCCACGGTGCTGTGTCTTTGTCTTCATTCTCCTCTCTCTCCTGATTAGGACTGTTGAGCTGCCAGCTGCTCACCCGATCCAAACACAACTAATCAGATGGGGTATTCACCACCCCTCCCCGTCCCACCAGCCCTCCACACACACACACACACACACACACACACACACACATATACATACACCTCCCTAAGCAATATAACCAGAGCCTCAGCATTCAGTCCTGTGGCCCTGCCTGCAGTAAACACAGACAAGGCCCCCAGAAAAGAAATCTGTTCACATTGTTCTCATTGTGAAACGGCCATTTCCCCTTCACTGAGCTAGATAAAGGGGAGAAGATTGGCTTACTTGTGTCTGTGTGTGTGTGTCTCTATATGTGTGTGTGTGTGTGTGTGTGTGTGTGTGTGTGTGTGTGTGTGTGTGTGCGTGGTTTATCTGTATACGTGTGTGTGTGTGTGTGTGTGGTTTATCTGTATACGTGTGTGTGTGTGTGTGTGTGTGTGTGTGCACTGCATTTGTTTGCTGTGTGTTTTTTGTGTTGCGTGTAGTATGTGTGTGTGCATGTGTCTATGCATCGACACTTTCTCTGACCCTCTATCTGTCATCAAAAAACTCTTTTTTTCTTTTATTACAAATAACCTGCTTCACTTTAGGGACACTTGTTTTTCAACTCCAGTCCAGTGCTTGTGCCTGTGAAGATGCTTGTCAGCCCACAGAGCCCAGAGGATACAACCTGACAAAACATCCCTGTGCCACAAGCCTCTGAGCCACTGAAGTAAGTGCTACAATTGATGTTAGTGATGCTAGCCAGTAGCCGCTAACAGCAAGCAACAGCTAAGCTGTCTAAAAAACTGGACTTGGCCTAGCGGGGGATGCGGCACCCCCCTTCTCTCCAAGTCCATAACAAAAGCAATCTGGTGCCACTGGCTTAGTAATTAGTGTTTAGTAGGTGGGCAAAAGTCACCATTCACGACTTGCCAGAGGCAGCGGCCTTCAAACAGGCGCCTACACTGGGCACACCAGCTGGCTACGAGGGCCAGCTGAAGCAGGCTGGCAGCCGCCGGAGGAGGAAGGGAATTAGATGCCGGACCTGCGACGGCTGCTGGGATAGCCGACCGTCTCTCACAGAGAGACAGCTGGGAAGACGGCTAAAAGAGAGAGAGAGGGAGGGAGGGAGGGAGGTCCACAGACTAAAGTGAACGAGTTCAGACAGAGGAAAGTGAGTCAGGGCTGAAGGAGTAGTGCAAAAATCATGACTTGACTTGAACTCAGACTAACTCTCGGACCAAAATATAACAAATCAAAGCTATCAGTGTGTATGTGCAGAAATAGAAGCAAATTGCAGTTATAATGTAGGACATTATGCAGACGTGTACATTATCCTGCACTTCAAGGACAAAGTCACGGCAGATACTTGAGAAAGCTGGAGCTGGCGTATCCTCATGACAAGTTCTCCTTAATAATCTATTTAATAGTCTAGGGCTATTTAAAGAGGAGCCCGCATCTTCATCCATGGATGGCATCTTTTCTCCAGTATATAGGAAAAGCAAGAGACATCCTTTCCATTTCTTCATTTGTCAGCGGTGTTCGTCACCCCCACTACCCCCATCTGCCAGCCATTCATTCAAGTGGAAAAGTGCACCAAAAAAAAAAAGAGAAGAGGAGAGATTCTGCGAGTACAGATTTGATGCAAGAGGGTGATAAACACTTTTTCTATGCTCCTCAGCACATTACAAAAAAACGAGAGTGCTCTCTCTCTCCCTCCCTCTCTCTTTCTATCTCTCTCTCTCTCACGCGCCCTTATCTCGCTCCGGAGGTGAACGAGAATAGCTGTGCTCCCTCTCTCTCTATCTCTCTCTCCCCTGGCAAAGTCACAGACTGAAATAGCAGACTTTGCGGGAATCAATTTGCCCCGCTCCATCGCTCATAATGGGAGCATATGGGCCCTCTGTGATCGCTGCCCTGTCCTGAAGCCCTGCTCCCTCTCCCGGGTTCTTTATTAGATTACGTTTGCCTGTCTCAGGAGGGTCACCGTGTGCCACACTGTTACATTATTAGCTCTCCTGGCCGCCGTGTAATCAGCATGAGGAATAGGCTAATACCTTATGGCGCTAATGCCGTTTCTCTGCCATTGTGTTGCTGCCTTGCTGAAATTCATTTTGCCTCGTCCACTGGCCAAGACAATGTGACCACTGTCGTGTGTAACAAACTCAGTAGCAAAACCACACACATGCATGCAGGTACTGTACATAGACACAGATATACACACACACGCACACAAACACACACACACACACATAGAACACAAACACAGCCCCGCAGACACATTCAGCACAGACACATACACACACACACACACATACACATATACACAGACATATACACACAGACAAACACACACACACACGCACACACACTGTTCCCTCACTGGGGAGACAATGTAATTTCTTGCTGCTTCCTCCTGCAGCCCATTGGATGGGTGATGAATGGCAGTGCTGTGGGGCACTCGGGCCCTGTGCTCTGATGAGACGCAGGCACTGACTGTAATCACAGACCACTGGCAACCAACTCAACACAAAGACTACAGGGTCACTCTCACAGTAGATTATCAAGCCCATAACAGAATGCTTTCCTACAGTATATATAGCAAAGATGACGTTGTGCTGTACTTCAGCGTCAGAGGGTGAGGTTTCACATCACATTATTTCCATATGTGTGCTTGCTGCTTCACATTACACTTCAAATTCCAATTATGGAATTTAAATAAGTGGACTGCATTTATAAAGTGCTTTTCTACTCCTACAAGCACTCAAAGCACTTTACAGTGTATGCCTCATATTCACCCATTCACACACCAGTGGCGGAGGCTGCCATGCAAGGTGCCAACCTGCCATTTGGGGTTCAGTATCTTGCCCAAGGACACTTTGATGGGGTCAGGCAGAGTGGGGCTCAAACCTGTAACCCTCTGGTAGCCAAACGGCACCTCTACCACCTGCGCCACCATCGCACCATTAGAATTGAGCACATAGGATGGTCAAGTTTTAAATAAGACCACAAGCTGGACTTTTTAGATTTTGGCTATATTGAAGAAGCAGCTATAAGGCTAATTGGCACCAAGTAAGACTCTGCATAAGGGCATCCCCTGGGACCTTCACTCTCACTCAATTCAATTTCAAATCAAAGTTGCTTTATTGGCATGACAACAAAACACAAACATATCTTAGCATTAGCATCATACCAAAACATAAGCATATCTCACTCTCCAAAAAAAAACACCATCACTTCATCACAAAGACATCACTGTCACTCTCCCCCACACCTCAACCAGAGTTGCCAGCGTCTCACCTTCTTTGTCGTCATGCCTCACCACAGCGTCCTGGATCACATTGGCCAGTGGGAAGGTGACACGTTGCTTCTTGCGGTTGCCGGTGCCGCGGGCTTTGACACTGATGGCGGCAGCGGCGGGGGTGCCTGCAGTGGCAACGCCTGTGGCGGTGGTGGCGCCGGCAGCACCGTTGCCGTGGAGCTGGCACAGCTGCTTGTGCAGGGCCCGCTCGCGCTCGTAGTACGCACGCACCTGGTCGCAGCGCATGCGACGCACCAGACGCTGCCGCTGGCCCAGGGGCAAAGACTCCAGCAGACACTGGTCCATCTCCATATTCTGCGAGCGAAAGACGTTACATAGCTGGAAGCAACCTGTGAAAGTCAGATAGCAGGAGCAGGAGAGAGCGGGAGAGAGAGAGAGAAAGAGAGAGAGAGAGTGTAGGAGAGAGAGCGAGAGAGAGAGAGAGAGAAAGAGAGAGAGAGAGAGAGAAGTGTTACAGGAATAATTTCACACATTCTTGTTCATTTAAATCTTTTCTGACATAGTGAAGAGGCTGAACGGGTAAAAGGCAGAAGTAGTACACAAACATGTCAGCTCCTCATCAAACACACACACACACACACACACACACACACAAAAAACAGTCTAAGGTGGGAATACCATGACTTAGCATAATCTCTTCATCTTATCTGGAGCAAAGGCAAATCATCCTGGGAGGCTAAAAGTTTGTCCAGTGAATCTACTTTTACTAGTTATACATGCAGAGAGATGTGTGGTGGAGATGGGTGATGATTTCTGATTTCTGTCCAATACTAGCTGAAAATCATTTCATAACAATTCATTTCATATTTCGAAAGCCCACAAGCACATACACTTCACACAGCTTAAAGCATGTATACAGATACCATAAAACTTAAAGACATACATGATTTAACATAAAACTCAAGACCAACTTGACTGCATCTACACCAAATTAAAACTTTAGTGTTAACAAAGCAATTAACCTCAGCCAGAAGACATCTGGCAACCTAGGGAGGCAAAAAAAAAAAGAAAAAAAAAATCCCGCAGACTTCCTGACCCAATTCTTAATATTCAGTCAGCACTTACAAAAACAGTTTGTACTGTTTGTTATGGCAGGGCCTCGCTAGTTATTAGCAGTCTGCTAGCGTCTCCATTTCCATTTAAAAGTGAGGATTTTTATCTCCATCAATAATTGAGAACTCCCAACGAATAGGAGTCAAATAGGATTGGAGCAGGAGCCAGGGTTCATGAGGAGCGCAGCCCCCAGTTCACCAGTGCCTCTCGGTGCATTTAAGGACCCTTAGAGTAATAAGGCCAGCACTAGACTCAAGCCTCATGCATTATGAACTTTGCCTTCATCAAGGAAGAGGGGATGGAGGGAGAGAGAGAGAGAGGGCAGGGAAGATGGAGAGAGAGGGGGAACGAAGAGAGAGGGAGGAGGAGGATAGAGGGAATGAGAGAGATGCCAGAGTGAGAGAGCTACAGATTGGAGGAATCAGAATGTGTGTAAAAGAGAGACACAGAGTGAGAGTGAAAGAGAGAGAGTTTGTGTATGTGTATGTGTGTGTGTCAGAGAGAAAGAGTAAGAAGGAGAGAGAGACAGAAAGGAAGGGAGAATAAAGGGGATATGAAGAGAGAGAGAAAGTACACAGGAGAGAAGGGTAGGAGATCTGTGTGTAGTGGGGGGGAGCATGTTCTTCTGAGACTCCTCCTCAAAGGCTCCCAAGAACACCCATCACTTAAACATCCGTCACCTCGCCCACAACCCACGATCCATAGCAGCCCTGCAGAAAATGCACACATGATGACGGGAAGAGGTTTGAGGCCCAGGCGATTAGCGCGACAGTGTAAGAGGCTGCAATTACACAGCTAATTCAGGTCACTGGAAGCCCCATGGCCAAGGAAATAGAAGTTTGAGAAGTCTGCCTTTGTAGATAAATTAAAGGCCCCCCACCCACCCCATTGCACACACACACACACACACACACAACACACACACAACACACACACACACACACACACACTTCTTGGCTTGCCATGAGGTTTAAACCGCTGACAACACAATGCCTTTGATGTGCCAATGACACCCCTCATCCATCCCCACTCCCCCTCTCCCCTTCCCATGCCGTTTCCCTTTTCTCCCTCCTCTCTTCTCTAGTCTGGTGGAATATGAGTGCGTCTATGAAAACATTGATTCTTCATTACACACTCCTGCCTTCAGGCCATATCCACTATGTGTGCAGGAGCCCCATGCATAGGCTGCACGCCACACTGTGACATTTACATACAGTCACGGGGCGATATGCTTTCATCACAAGCGACGGAGAGATCAACGATCTATACATAAATCTATACGCGCTTTCAATAAAACATGGATGACCTTGGCTAGGCAACACTGGCTGTTTCATTCTTCAAATGAGGGTGGCAGTGGGATTCTGCTTGTTCCTCTGACAAAGGCCCCTTTATCTCACCTCACCAAGCCCAGTAACACAACAAAAAGATGGATAGTTTGACGAAAAGACGCGCTCAGAAGTCACCCACACGGCATCCTCCAGCAGAAGATAACAAACCGTTGCTGGGCTGCTGAGCTTGCCCCCGCGGGTGACTTGACTCACCAACGAGCCCGAGTCGCGACGAGCAAGGACCGCTAGAGGCGACAGGGGCGACGGGAGCCGACGTGTAAGCGAGCGAGCGAGTGAGCGAAAGCGGCAGATGACTAATGGTGCTGTCCGTGGCGCTGCTTTGCATGAGAAAAGAATCCGGTCTCTAAAACGAGAGAGCGGAGCAAGCGCACCTGTTGAGGGACTCCTGGCACAGCTCCTAGGGGCTCCCAAGGCTATACTGAGGACGAGCTCATTGTTTATGCTAACATTGAATGTTTGTGTGTCACCAGTCCTCAGAACTTGACAAGGGATGAGGAATTAACAGAATGGGGGGGGTGGTGGTTTTGTGTTTATGGACATAGATATAGATCAAACTGCACAGGTGCTGCCATAGTGCCCCACTTTGAACTATTGCGTAGAGGTAAAAATAAGCTTCACATGAATGCACATGTTGGCATAAGAACCATAATATGACAGGTGTAAGCTGGCCAAAATATTCTGTGTGCTTATCCGGGAACAACAGAAGAAACTTTGCCATCATAACCAATACTTCAACTCAGCAGAACTGCATCTACAAAACAGTAGGCCTGCTATTAAATGATACTTTGCGTAAAGTACATACTGCGTCAGTAATGTCTTTCATTTGATTGAAAAATAAGATGTTGAGGGTAAGGGAGCCTCAGAGAGTCTTTAGTAGTCCATTTGGATACTTAAGAGCGTCAGTCCGCTCTACTAGGCTACTGCTGGGAGTGAGAATGGGATGCAGAGACTAATAGAGAAATGGAGAGAGGGAGAGTGGAATTGGGGATAGAGAGAAAGAGAGGGGGAGAGAGAGAAGGAGAAGGCAGCCATGGAGACAGAGAGAGAGAGATTGGCTGAGTGTAGGGGTGCAACTTTCTGGCTCTTAGCATTACGTAAGAGAAAATTTATGTTCGTCTTTAATTCCATCTCTCCCTCTTGCCTCCCTGCTTTTTATGCATCCCTCTCCTTCCCCTCCTCATCTCATGTATCCCTCGCTTCTTACGCATCCTTTCTCCTTCCCCTCCTCATGTATCCCTCGCTTCTTCTGCCTCTCTCTCTTCTCCCTCCTCATCTCTTCACCTGCTGCTGCTGCTGCCCTCCTATCCTGAGAAGCAAAGGATGACTGTCACTCCATCTTTCCTCTTTTCCTGCAGTCTCAATTTATCCTCCCTTCCCCATCTCTTCTGGCTCTGGCCTGTAACAGGCGGTCAAAAGTGAGATGGACAGGTGGCCTCGTTTTCTTTTCTTTTTTGCTCTTCATCCTGCAATCCTCTCCACTTTCTTTCTGTTTCTCTCATTATTTTTTTCTCTCTCTATCCTCCCATCTTTAAGCCCAACAGAGCACAGCTTTCAGCTTCTGCACTGGGTATCCCTTCCCATCTTCTCAGCTGCATACCATACACCACTCTCTTTCTCTCTCATTCTCTCTCTCTCTCTTTCTCTCTCTCTCTGTCTTTCTTTCCCCCTGTGCTGATTCAGTCTCCATGGCCTGATAAGCCTTAACACAGATTAAAGCCATTGCAGAGAGAGAGAGAAAAAGGCCATAGATGTGGAATAAGCTGCTCACAGTGAAAGAAACCAATTACCAGAACACCCCCTCACACACATACACACACACACACACACACACACATGCACACACACACACACCCCAAAAAGAAAAAAATCTTCATAAACCATCAGTTCTCAAAAGACATAGTGTACTGTGACAGGAAATGAAAACCAAGATTCATAATTTCAACATGAGCAAAAAAAAAAAAAAAAATGAGATCATGATATTGCTGAATTCGCCACCAACGCATGTGCATGATGAACAAAGCACCACAATGTGCAATACTACACCTACAGCGTTCCGCCATCTCACAAAGTGTAATTAAATAGCTGAGTAATACAAGACTGATTCAGGTCTGAACTGAGGATGGTGGATGGATTTAAGATGATGAAAACCATTTCAGTGGGAGACCCATGAATGTATCACAAGGCTTTTCTGCAGTGTTCATTCTCTCATGCGACACCATGCAAATCTCGAACTTCTCTAACAGTCAGACAAAGACAGATCTAAGCGCAAACTTCACACAAACCTTTCTGTATTGACACATTTGCCCTTGAAACGCTCTGCCCAATGTCAAAGCAGCACCAACCAGCACCCACACTCATTGAAGAAGAATAATAAAGAACAGAGAGAGAGAGGAAGAGAAATGAGAGCATGGACTCCCCGCTAGCACACAGCTCTCTATCATCCCACGCTCTAACCGGCTTTGGACTGAGCCGTCTGCTGCCGAAGCCCCCACAATTACCCTCTCTCCCGCCCCCTTCCACCTCTCATCCCCTCACCCCTACCCATCTATGAGACTGGGGATGCCCCTGGGTTGGACGAGAGACAGAGACACAGACAGAGAGAGAGAGAGAGAGAGAGAGACTGAGATAATCTGCCACCGAAGCACCTCGGCCCGGGTAAAATGAGAGGGCCGGGCGCTGACAATAGCGAATTAGCTTCGCTGTCTCAACACCTCCCCTCATGGGCCCCCTCTATCTCTCCTCCGCAGCTATGTAGGACAGTAGGATAGTAGCTCACTAGGATAGTGGCACACTGCCGCGTCACTCACAGATGCAGCTGTGCAGCGTAGCGCAGCGCGGCACAGCGTAGCGCGTCACACTCCGAGCAAGCGGAGGATGTACTTCGGTTTTATAGAGGCCGTGCTGGCGTTCCGCGGTGGGTAAACTGCGAGTTTTATGGAGGCTTGTAAACTGCTGAATGTCAGGGCCAGACACTGCAGAGGCGAGGCGAGGCGAAGAGGCTCAGAGACAAAGAGGAAAGGGTGGAGGGGTGGGGAAGCCATTTTGGA
This sequence comes from Tenualosa ilisha, assembly GCA_015244755.2. Classification (NCBI taxonomy): domain Eukaryota; kingdom Metazoa; phylum Chordata; class Actinopteri; order Clupeiformes; family Clupeidae; genus Tenualosa; species Tenualosa ilisha. The sequence goes on along the minus strand of PYXC01002734.1, from coordinate 2,000 downwards.
AAGGGATTGACTTCCTCCTTTGTGCGCTGGGTGCAACTATTAAAGGGTTGCTAATTGGACATACAGCTATGATTTCTGCTGTGTCTGAATGTCAAAACTGTCAAACTTACATGAAGAGCAAGTGGTGATGACTGACATTCAAAAACTTAAGGATAAGCAATTAAAGTTACTTCATGAAAACTACATAGACATGGTGACATTGTTGAGAGAGCGGATTAGGCGGATCATGGAAGAGTATTTAATGGCTGCCTGTGGGAAAGTGTCTTGTCACTGAGATAGGAGATGACTGAGAGAAACTTCTGGAATGGACTGAGAGGAACTGCAGTGTCAGAGCCATGGGGATATGAAAATAACCACAGCATGCGACAGCATGAACTCAACATGAACTCACCATATTCCCTCAGCCAAACCCTCTTCCCCTCCTCCCTCCCTCTCTCTCTCTCTCCCTAATTCCCAATCCCTCTTCCCAATTCTCCTACAAGTCAGCCACCCTCGGTCTGTTACCTGACTTGCTCTTGCCGTTCTACTCTTGTTTGCACTTTCCCACAGACTGTTCCGTCTAGGCACTGATACTTTACTATTTTTAGGCTTCTCTACCTCTGTCTAAGTTCTCTATCAGTTCTTTCCACTGCTCTTTCCAGGTTTCATTCACAAAGGTTTGTAAACTGTAAACAGCACTAGCCGTGATGATGTCCTTCTGTCACAGGCACTTGTGCACACACGCACACACACACACACACACACACACACACACACACACACACACACACACACACAACACACACATATACACACACACACACATATACACATGTGCACACACACACACACACACACACACAACACACACACACACACACACACACACATATACACACACACACACACATATACACATGTGCACACACACACACACACACACACAAACAGACACACTAAAAAGTCATTTGGAGTCCGTCCCTGTTTAAAAGAGCACTTGTAGGTTACAGTGGGCCAAGGGCAGTGTGGAGGCTGCGTAATGGGAACAGCTGTGGCCATAAACACACACATGCTCTGTGGAACATGACCCAGAACATCAGGCTGGAGGGGGACACACATTAAATCCCAACACCCAACGCCTTAGTCACCACTCACTCACGACACCTATGGGCTCATTTGAGGGAGAGTGAGAGAAAGCAAGAGAGAGGAAAAAAGTGAGAGAGCAGACATAGACAGAGAGAGAGAGGGAGGGAGACAGAGAGAGAGAGAGAGAGAGAGAGGGAGTGGGCAGGAAAAAATGCTGAAAGTAAAGAGAGATGAAAGTAATAAACATGAGAAGAAAATGTTCAAGGAGAAAATTAATTAAGTATTTAATTAATTCATTGTAAAATTCAATTTGAAAGATGCGATAGACAGATGCTAAATCCTGTGTGGGTGCATGAAAGGGAAAGACAGACAGTGCAGGAAGGGGTGCATAGGGTGGTGTGACGTCAGAGAGGTGCAGTTCTCTGATCTTCACCCGTGTCCAGGTTCTATAGAATAGGAGTGTCATACCAAATCAGTAGGCAGATCGTACCAAAACTGTACGTACACGCAAAAGTAGTGTGCATATACAAACTTGCTCGGATTCTGTCACACTCACACACACATTCATATACACACACACCCACTCACACACACAGAGACACACACACTTCTAATAGTGAGAAAGAATGCTGTATTCAAGCCATGTCTTCATCTCTACTTCGTTGAGAGTCCTGCAGAGTTCACTGCAGCAGCGAAGTGCGTGCGTGCGTACACACACACACTCACACACATCTCTACGCCCATCAGCTGAGCGCTGTGAATCTGGTGTGTATGCTACAGGCTACCTGTGTGAGTGTAGTCCCGCAGCACTGATGACCACCCACACTGGTCAGCTGGAGACGGATATGAAAGAGGACACTTGTGGATGTTCCAGTAGCCTCTCAACCCGCGCCTGTCGCTCACTGTACACGTCAACACATAAGGAGCATCACAGA